>APFE030472409.1:0-29371 GCA_000404065.3 Pinus taeda | reverse complement strand
TTGTTTTTTCTAAAAGCCTAAGAGCCAGGGGCATTTCACAAGAGTGAAAGCTTGCCCCCTTACCCATTACCAACAGATAATTTCAAGTAACCTGTTTTTCCTTGATTATCAATAATGAGTATGCTAAATATAATAATTGTCCTAATTTTACATTAACAACTAAATTATAATAAATTTTCTTACTATATAAAAATTATTTATTATTTACTTAAACCATATAAATAAAAAATCTAAAACATTTAACCAAACCAATATAATTTATGAATTAATTAAAATTATTCAGTATAATTTAACATCTATTAGTAAAAGCCCTTAACATTTTTAAGTCAAAAGTTTGATAAGTTCTCAATGAAACCAATTTGAAGAAATAATTAAAACACTTTTACCCATCAATTAAAAAATTATAAAAAACATTTAAATAAATGCTGAATAATAAAAAGTTGAAAACCTTTCGCAAATCTTATTCATTTACGCATATGAAAAGAATGGTAGCTTAGGCTTGATAATCATCATGAATGGTAGCTTAGGCTTGATAATCGTCATTTACGCCTCCTTTAGAGGAAAGTTATACAAATATGGGTAAGGACCGGCACTGCGACATCGACACCAATCAATAGAGATGCGTTTTCGCCTATCCTAGACGCGTGGTGGCTGGCGAGTCTGAATTCCATGCGTTGGGTGTTGTCGAAGCAATTGTGCTCATGACGAAAATAAAGGTTGTTTTTTAAAAGATAGTTGCCAAACTATGTGATATAATGACTATCCCATATAAAGTCAGTAGACCCTTACGAACAAGAGGAAGGAGTGGATTCAATATCTCATTCGAGAAAGTCATTAGAATCTTGTAAAGAAGAGGAAAAAGGAGTGCACTTGAAGTTCTCATGGCCATTCATGAATACATTCTTAAATTGTAATGTATAATAATTAATTTTATTAAAAATAAAAGGTTGCAGCAACAAGTTTTTATTTTGGATGGGCAGATCAATAACTTAAGTATAAAGTCAAAGCAAGAGAGTGTTTGTGTCAAAGATCGATGATTATTTATGAAAGTAAAGAAATTGTACATAGATGTTTGAATTTCTAATGTATTATTGATAGAATAGCCAAAAGCTTTATCATACTCCAACTTTTACAGACTTGAAAATGCTGTTGTGACGACACAGGACATGAAGTTGAAAGCCTTCCCCGAGGAAAGAAGTATTGGAAGAGAATTTCAGAATTTCAGTAAACATAACTTCTTGATGCCTCCTAACTGCGCCATCTCAAAATACATTGTTCAATGAATTGAAACTCACTCCCATAAAATTATGATATGAACCTCGTCTCCAACAGTGGCTGAAATTCTTCAAGAAATGCATCTATAACAGAGCAACCATAGGAACAAATCAGTCACAAAAATCAGATTTGTAACTAACCATAGGCATAGATCACCTATATCTTGTCAAAATTATTGTCCAATCATTGAAAGATCTCGGGCGTCAAGTTCCTTTCAATGCTTCTTTGGTCCACATGTGTCAATTACCAGCACAAATCAACTTCAACCACAGAAACTACCCTGTATTATGTTGAGCATGAGCATTAGTACACATATTTATGTAATATCACTGTTATTGCAAAATCATAACTTAGGGCCGATTAGACTCCCTATTCCCAGAAGAGAAGGCTTGGAAGTGTTAAACAGCAAAATTAACCCTATAAAGTATTGTCATTCTTCTACGGTTGTTGTGGCTTAGAAGGACATTAAGGGCAACAGTTAAGCCCAACATGAGCAAGTTAAAACAAAAGATCCCCTTGTTAAAGCCTCAGTGAGTAATTAAAGGCATCTCTAATCCCTTGCCACCACAAGGAAGAAAATGCCTTATACAAGGAAGAGCGAACCAAGTGGAAGACATTGAATCTAAGGGACTTGCCAAACAAAATACTGAAGTCTGAGGATTCCAATCAACACTCTCTATTATTAGACATTGAAAAGAGCATTGAGATGAGCATCGATGACTTTGTCCATCAATTTTTTACCTTGGAATGTAACTACAATCACAACCTCCAGCAGAAAATATATGGTAAAGAATGATAAGTAAAGCTAACATCATGTCTTTACTAGAAGCTAAAACAAATTCCAAAGTTGAGCTGCAAACCTTGCTCCAGGTGATTTGGCCAGAGGTGCAATTTTTTTACTCCAAGAACTAGGAAAGAATTTGTGGGTCAACTAGGGCATATATCTCTCACGAAGGCTCCTTTTATGATTGTACTTTAGATAGAAGGTCAATTGTTAAGAGAGGCTAATATTTTTTGTTGATTTTTAGTAGCATCAAATGTGCTCCAGCCATGAAAATTCGTGGAGAGGCTAAGGCACATGAGATCTTGAAGACCCAGAAATAGTTTGGAGAAATTCCACCTAGATGGAGAGATATTAAAATAATTAATATTTTTAATGGGGTTCCTAAGTCTAAACTTAGGAGAATTAAAATATTAATGTGTAATTTATATAATATGGGTGAGAAAGTTATAAATAATGAGGATCAAGCCAAATCTAATCTCAATTGTTGATTCGGGACTTAATCTCGGTTGTTGAATTGTCAACAGGAAAATTATAAGAGGAGGCTTGAGGGTAAGTTGGAGATACACCAAGTTGATCAAGAATTCGATTTTCTGGGGCAGGGTTTGTTGAGAAATCAAGTTAATGATCTATTGCAACAAGGGACAGTTTAGCAAAAGGCCGACAATACATAGAAGAGAGGCAGAGATAGTGCTAGAGAGACAACATAGAGCCTTGGAAAGCTGACGCAGAGGCAACTAGGACTGATGCAGAGGTTAAGGAGGCCAGCGCAAAAGACGCAAAGGGCCAAGAGGATGATGCAGAGGGCCAAGACGCTGATGCAGAAGGCCAAGAGGCTGACACAAAGGGCTATAGAATTGACGTTGGGCTGTAGAGGCAGTGCTGAGGAATTTTCGAGGGGCAAACTAAGAATTAGTTCGCTTACACAGAGTTGTAGAGGGTGACACAGTCCCTGGAGGGTGATGTAGTTCCAGAGAGAAGCCTGGAGCAACTTTCGTTGTCCAACTAAGGAACTATCGAAGTTGTTGTGGGATCAATCATCCAGTTGCTGATCAATCGGAATATCTGTCTCTGAAGAGAGGTACTACTACCAAGGAAAATCTATGAAGGGTGAGCCATTTTTGGCACCCTAGTTGTATTCAGAAACTACATAATAATAAAACCCTCATGTCTGTTGCACCAGTTTTCTCGCATTGGGTTTTTCTGGGGACGATTGTCCAAAAAATAACGGTGTCACTTGTGTGATTGTCTTAGTTATTTCAGTTGTTGATCTGTATATGTGTGAAGGCTGCATTTGTGTTTATTTCAGTATTTATATTAATAAATAATTTGTTAATGGAATGAACAAGTAGGAGATAATAGACCAGGTAATGCAGTAGGGATTTCTAATGTGTCAAACTTAGAAATTTCCACATGGTATCATATGATTGCAGATCACAGGAGAGCTGAAGTCGCGAGCAGGAGAAATCTAAAGAATTTGCAGCAGAAGAAGTTGTCCTGAGAGACAACATTGTTCCATAGCAGAAGCAGCAAGAGAGGAAGTGACGCAGAGCCTGCATCATCATTTCGAGCCAAGAGGAGGGTCAACACAGAGGCAGAGAGGGGAATATCATACCTACACAATTCCCGATCATCTTTATCAGCCAAGAAGGATCGATGTTGTGGCTAGGATGAGCAGATTTAGCCTTTGCCGAGATTGTGCAGAACCTGAAAGGCTTAATTTCTTCATTTGTCGGGGCTTGGGGAGCTATGGGAAGATTGTGATTTGAGGAGATGGTGGGACGTTTTTTTTGTCAAAGCAAAACAATTTCTAAGGAGGCGGGACCAAGGTAGAGGGAGTCACTACCTCGATGAGTTCTAGCCAAGGAATCTAGATCCGAGTTGCAGTTGCAAGGATGATTGGAGAGGAGTGGTTTGACAATTGGCCAAAGGATTTCCAGAAGGGAAATCAGGACTTAGGGAGATTTCCAGGAGGGGAGTTGAGACTCAGAGGGAGTCCAGAAGAGGAGTTGAAATGGCAGTGAACAGACTAAGGGATCAAGACAGGTTGGACAGGGCTTCTAACTTTTTCATCTAGAAGGCCATGATCATGGCAGTCCTGGATCGACATCACATCAAGGACCATGCCTTGAAAACTGTGGCTATCCGAGTTAACGCAGCTGAGAATGAGAAGTATGAGGATGCAATGGCAAGGGCGAAGTGCATGATCCTGGACGGGGTCAAAGATCATGTCATACCACATATTGTTGAGAACTACACAACAAAGGAGATGTGGGACACCCTGACCACCTTATACCAGGGCTCTTCCATGCAGTGGAATATTCTATTGGAGAATCAGTTACGGTCATATCTGATGTAGAAAGGAGAGAAAATGGATCCATTCCTTCTCAGGTCATAAAAGATTTGCGACCAGCTTACTTCCGTGGGGTCTACAGCAGATCCAGAATTTATGGTCTGGACTGCCCTGAATGCAGTCTCCGAGGAGTGGGATACATTTGTCCAAAGTATTTTGGGCAAGGTTACTCTTCCCGATTAGGAGGCGATGTGGGTAGCTCTTCGCCAGGAAGAGATCAGGAGGATGACCAAGGCAGGGAGTAGTGGCAAGGGAGGTCGAATCAAGAAAGAGGAGGAGGAGGATGCGGCTCTAGCATCTACAGGACAACAAGTGAAGAGGAAGAAGGACATCTCCAAGGTTAAGTGCTTCCATTGTGGGCAACTAGGACATTATGCATCCCAGTGTCATAGGAAGAAAAAAAGGGAGAGGCTTTCGATTCAAAGGTAGCTCCAACTAAGGCGGAGAAAGAGGTCGAGACTGATGATGATTGTGCCAAGAATGCTCATGTGCCTCTAGAGAAGAGGTGGGGTGACATAGAGCTATAGTCGAGAGGACTAAAGTGCAGTGGTAGGATTCTTGAGGTGCCCAAACTCTTGGATCACATCCGACTATGGGAGCCCTTAAGGACAATAACATGATGACAGGTGTTGGGTGGAGAAAAGTGTAGTGGAGTAGCAAGGCAGTGCTTGAGAGCAGAAATCTGAGACAACGCAGTGGAGGTTGCAGCAGTGCGAGAGGCACAGAGGTATATGGAGCAACACAGTGGCAATAGAGGGAGCACAGGATAGCAACAGAGGCAACTCCAACATCACGAGGCTTCCAGATTGACTGGGATGTTAGTATTTGGGAGAATTCAGTTACTTACTTCTAGGTAACTAAGTTGCAGTACACTAGTTAGCAGTGGCAGTGCTGGGGGTAGCATGTTGAGAGGGAGTTGCAGTACAAATGTAGCGATGGCAGTGGCAGTGTCATGGGAAGCAGTACAGGAAGTAGTAGTGCAAGGATGTAAGGAAACAGTGTAGGGGATGTAAGGCAGTAGGCCAAGCATCGACACAGGTACCAGTGTGGAGGATCAGTGTGATGTTTCAATGGTTAAGCATTACTAGAGCACATTCCTCACTAAGAGGGAGTGTTGATTTTTGGTAGCATCAGATGTGATCTAGCCATGAAAAATAGTGGAGAGGTAAGGCACATGAGATCTCCAAGACCCAGAAATCCTTTTGGGAAATTCCACCCAAATGGAGAGATATTAAAATAATTAATATTTTTAATGGGGTTCCTAAGTCTAAACTTGGGAAAATTAAAATATTAATGTGTATTAATATAATATGGGTGAGAAAGTTCTAAATAACGGGGGCCAAGCCAAATCTAATATCAATCGTTTATTAGGGATTTAATCTTGGTCGTTGAATCATCAACGGGAAAAGTATAAGAGGAGGCTTGTAGGTTAGTTGGAGATACACCAAGTTGAGCAAGAATTTGATTTTCTGGGTCAAGGTTTGCTGAGAAATCGAGTTAGTGATCTATTGCAGCGAGGGGCAGTTCGGCAGAAGGTCGTGTATACATAGCAAAGATGCAAAGATAGTGCCAAAGAGGTAGTGCAAAGCCTTGGGAGGCTGACGCAGAGGCATCCAGGATTAGAGCGGAGGCTAAGGAGGCCAGCGCAAAAGACACATAGGGGAAAGAGGCTAGCGCAGAAGGCTAAAAGGTTGACGCAAAGGCAGCAAAAGCTTCACGGAGGGCTACAAAGTTGACATTGGGCTGTAGAGGTAGTGCTAAGGAATTTTCGTGGGGCAGACTAAGAGCTGGTTAGTTGATGTAGAGCTATAGAGAGTGACGCAGTCCCTGGAGGGTGGCATAGTTCCATAGAGAATCTTGGAGCAGCTTTCGCTGCCCAACTAAGGAACTATTTAAGTTGCTGTGGGATCAATCATATGGTTGATAATCATTTGGAATATCTTACTCCGAAGAGAGGTACTACTTCCAAGGAAAATATCTGAAGGGTGAGTCATTTATGGCACCCTAGTTGTATTCAGAGACCCTCATATCTATTGCACCAATTTTATTGCATTGGGTTTTTCTGGGGACGATTGTCCAAAAAATATTGGTGTCCCTTGTGTGAATGTCTCAGTTATTTCAATTTTATCTATATACGTGTTAAGGTTGCATTTGTGCTTATTTCAGTATTTATATTAATAAATAACTTGTTAATGGAATGAACAAGTAGGATATAATAAAGCAGATAATGCATTAGGGATTTCTAATGTGTCAAAATTAGAAATTTCCACATTTTTGTGCGTGATATTAGGTTGAGAGACATCATGCTTGTTTTTAGATGGCTAAAAACTCCCCAAAGCTCAACAATTGTTATGTGGAGACCAACATGATTGAGCATAAGGAAGACATAGAATGGCTTTTACTTATGAAGTGGTGTGCTGGAGAAAGAGAAGTTTATTTCCTAATGAAATATGGATTAGGGCCTTATGATGTGAACACACATAAAATGGACTTTACCTCATCTAAGTTGTGACAAAAGGGGATCAAATTCACAAGAAAGTTGATCCAGCCATGCTAGTTGATTGGCGTTACCTCGGTTTTTCTTATTTTGGCTCTCACCTATCTAGGTATTATTGGAGACAACCATCTTTGATCATTAACTAATTACGTTTACGATAGTCTGCAGGTGGACTTTCCATCACTATTAATGACTACGTGCAAGCTTAATGCATTATGCATAAAGAAGTCAACTTGCTTAAATATGATTAGGCACATTTTATAAGTTATTTCCCCTCCCTGGAAGCAATTGAAGCTATATAGTTTGGTGGAGAACAACATTATAGATAGAGTTGTTCTTTTATTATAGGTTAGAAAAAGCATGTGTGTGCAGGTAGCTCAAAACACAACCTTTTAATTAAAAGATCCAAGCCAAAGTTGTCGGGTTTAAGAAAGCGACCAAAGTTGTCAAACTTGAAAAGATAAAGGACTATAATTTATTGCTCAACCTCATTGACTGAACATTGGTGATACACCCACTAAGAACTTCTTAAAGGCTATGGTGGCTAAGCATACAACTAAGCATAATAATGTTATTTGAACAGACAAGGCCAATTCATGATAAAGGTAGAAATATTTCCAACATTTAAAAAACATTATAAGATGAAAGTTAAGGCTCAAGAGATGACAAAATACCAAAGGGAAGAAATGTAAGCTTGTTTAGATGTATACACCAAGAAGCTTACTTCGACATAGGAAGTTCAATATAACCTATTGCTTACAAAAAGAAAATATATCGAAAGCTCTAAAGATTATGGCATATTAGCAAGGGTCATGGTTTAAGATTAGTTGTTTATAAAATCTAACTTTGGAAAGGCCAAATACAAAGACATGTGGAACATTATCTCCACTGCTTAGTGCACTACAATTTGACACTCACTTTATTGGCATATAAACGATGCTTTTTAGATACATTGCAACTTGTAGCAACATTAATGGCTTTCGATCTCAAATTATCTATCTACTTTAGATATATTTGGCAGGAATGCCCTTTGGCCCTAATCGTCTTTGTATCCAACTAAAGCTTTGGAACACCTAACTTCCAAAACATGGCGAAGTACAAAATGGACAAAACATTCCACAACTAGCACAAAAAGGACAACAATATGTGAACAACCATGTTGTCAATGATTCGTTTGAATGTTGATGGAAGATAAAAACTACATAAAGGAAGACATGGAATGCATTCAATTTTTATAATGCCTCCAATTTGAATATCAATTTCAATAAGGCTTAGCTTAGCTTATCATGAGTCAATACGTGTGCATTAACTATCTAACAACTTTTGAGTGGGCTTGAATCTATACAATGTAAATCATTGAATTTATCAAAATCCGATTAGGCTCCACGAAATCATCAGATAATTTATCGCAATATAGAGTAAGAAATTTTAGAAGAATATAGCTTGTTGGACCATAAATCCAACATTAATATCTATTCAATTTAATATTTTTACTAAGTTTATAACAACAACATGTGTATTATACATGTCTATGTATAATTGATATCCGGTTCGAAACTTGCAATTATTTGTGCCATATGGATTATCAAAGTTGTTGAGAATGGTAAAGAATGGAAGGAGCTTAAAGAGAAACAAACTTACAAGATCACTACATGGCATCACAACTTTCAAAGGCCTAGAGATCCATAACCTCTTACTGATGCCAAGGCTTGCGAAATTGAATATTTATTGATTAATTATGTTTCAAAGGAATAAAACAAGTTGCAAGATGTGCCAACCATTTCTAAAATAGATAACACATCAATTAAAACATACATATTTGTAAATGAACAATGTCTATCATGTGTGCCAAACACTGTTAGCTTCAATTGGGAATCTCTTCATCTGGAATTGGCTCTTTCCAAATTCTCACGTTTTGATGCATATAATCGCCTAGTCACAAAGGTCTCACTAGAGAGTAAATATAACAATCATTAGTTTATGGCTTCTATAAGTCTTAAACTTTTGAGTTTTATGGGTTCATATAGTTTGGTTTCCCTATGTAGGGCAAACCATAACTCTTTACACCAACATTTTGACACAAAAATTTGCCTAGTTTTGATGCAGCGAAGCTTTGGTTACTAAACACTAGCCTAAGGAGACTGAAACAAAGAAAAAAGTATAAATAAATGCATAAAACACCTTGACCCTAATCTGCTAAGAACAATAGAAAAAAAAACATGTGTACCAACTTCAAGTGATTTACCAAAAGTGAACTACAAATTATAAAATCATGATGGTCATTGAAACATAAAATCATTTTGAACAATAGAGAGTGTATTCTCGTTGTGTTTTTCAAAACAGAACCATGAAAGAGACAACATAGTCATTCAATTGGTGCTTTGAGGTAAAGAGGCATCTGGAACAATAAATCTTATGCAGTCGCCATTGACACTATGAAAAAAATTGGTCCAAAAACCATGGACATGAACAATACCAAGAAACACAGGCATGGCATTTTCCCTTGACAAATCAAATTAAATTAGTAAATTGTATTGTTTATTTCACCATTGTTTTACTTACAATTTTGACCCTCACTCCTTCAAGCCTTATACAAATATTTATAGGAATAAAGGATACTCACCTTCACGTAGTAAGGAGAACCAATCGCTAAGCTTAGATTATTATAAGCTGCTTCATTAGTCACTGTTATTGTATAGAATTATGAAAGATCAACAGTCCTAGTGTTGCATATCTTGTTGAAGATAAGTACAAATGGAATTACTAATAAAAACCAAGAACAACAAGATATTGTTGATATCGATTATGTTGTTGTGCAAGAGACCAGCCATGAGATTGCAAATGGTGTTCATTAAATAGTAAACTATGAAGATTGAAACAAGAGATGGACATGTGACTCATGTCCATACGATTGTATAAAAGAAAATATATTCAACCAACATATTTGAAGAGCTGGAACATATGGCATAATCAAACCCTATGTCATATTAACCAAAATAGGCACAAAACTAGGTGCATAATAGGAACTCTACAGAGTGGAGGTAGCAATGAATGGAAGAATGGAAGAAAATAAGGACAAGGTTGCCTTAATGAGGATGACCACTCAATGAACTCTCCCCCGTAATATGTCCTCCTCATTGGTATCTTTTAGAGCTTCAAAATTCAAAATCGGTATGTATTAGCGATGCATTAATTCTAATTGTTGTTAACCCCCAACATATGCTAGAAAGAATCAGTTATATATTGTGACTTGTTGCCTAAGTATAACAATTAAATACACAAACAATTGCTAGGTTGAATTTCTATGCATAGAAAAGATAGCAACAATGAACAAATTACCATGTGAAAACAGATAATCCAATTTTTATATCTCCTTATCCCATGACTTTCAATGGTTGATCTAGATATGAGAACGACTTAAATGTTTCAACAAAACATGATTTGACTACATGAATATACCCAAGCAAATAGAATTTAAGCTATAATTTAAACTCAATCATATTAGAGAAAGTCAATGCAAGTAATTGTTGTGTACCTGTAGAATTTGGAGTTCAAATGTTTATTCAGTTGTTCAGATTTCAAGTGGAAATGTCTACTGAGCTATTGAGATTGAAAATGTGAGTGTCCAGTGAACTAGTTCAATAAAAGACATCCGAGAAGAAAGAAAACAAGCCAACCATAGGAAAGACAAATGCCCATAAAAAAGAGGCCCGCTATATATGCATTTTTGAATGCACAGGAACAACATGGCCATCTATTATTACTTATAGGTTCGACCCTCACTCCTTCAAGCCTTATAATTATCTTCATCAAAGGTCCAATTCATTACTAATAGAACAACATAAGATCCATCATATTCCATTATTTACAAACCTGAAAATGTAGTTGTGACAACAGAGGACATGAAGTTCGAAGCCTCTCCCGAGGAAAGAAGGAAGTATTAGAGGAGAATTTTAGTAAATAGAAGATGGCAACCTGGAGGAAGATGAGGATATAACTCCTTTCATTAGTCACTATTATTCTATAGAATTATGAAAGCTTCATAAAGTACTTATTAGTAATATCTACTTGTTTCTTAGTAAAACAGAACTAGAGAAGGAACAGACACAATAAGCAGACTCTGTAATGTTTGGAGTACATGAATTGGATTGCAAATCATACTTGAAAATATTGATGGATTGTAGGAAATATTAGCCATCTACAGTACTAGCTTATGCAAAGTGAAATTAATTGGTGTGTACCTGTAAAATTTGGAATGCAAATGTTTATTCATCTATTTAGATTGCAAGTGGAAATGTCTACTACTAAGCTATTGAAATTTCAAATGTGCATGTCCAGTGAACTGGTTAAATAAAAGACATCTGAGAAGAAATATATTAACTATGTTGCATGCCCTGATGAAACAAGTCGACCACATGAAAGACAAATGCCCATAAAAAAGAGGTCATGCAAAAACATTGTTTTCCAATGGAATGTAACAAATGAATGAATTGGAATATCCTAGCACCCTAACAATTTTCACATAAAACCAATGATTGCCAAATAAAAAAGATTCCACAGATGGTGCCTGAAATGCATTGGCAACAATTCACATTTGTAGTTTTTCATATTTCCAAAATCTAAAGGCAATTATCATCAAATGACAAGATTCCACAGACGACGCTTGAAAACCATGGAAACAATTCACGTGTGTATATTTTCACATTTCCAAAAGCAAAGAAATTAGGTTATAAATACCTTACAATCAGGGTACAAATAACAATGCATGAACAAATATATTTCTAATTTGATACTGTCAGTTAAGAACATTATATGTTTGTGATTTTTCAAGTATTCAAGGCCTGGATAAAAGAGGAAGCCAATGACAACAACAATGATGATGACAATCATGACTTTTAAGAGTGAAATTGGCAATGCCACACATAGCAGCGTCAAAGGAGGAATGCACTTTAAAGTTACTGCCATAGTCCCAAGAGGAACATTGTAGGGTCTAGACATTGTTTGATTCTTGATTTTTAATTTCTTGGAAGCTCATCGATGACAACAAAATCACACCAGAAGTTGAAAATAAAATACCAAACACAGGGGTACCAAACCGAGACTCGATGGAAAAAACTTCAGGTAGCATTCCTCTCTCTAATATCCCAAGTAGTTGAAATGGAGCACTATTCATTTGTGCTTCAAACATCCCCATATTTCACAGAGCATAATCTACCCCTATCCACCATGTCATTCAAACCCCACCTACGATTTTTGCAATGTCTACAAAGTAGCCATCTTCCTATTGGTTTCTATGAATCTCCACCGACCCAATGGTCCTGAGGACAGGGGGGTGGAAATTAGCCCAACACCAATAAAAACATCCCACAAAAGAGTGCCTTAGGAAAGGTCTTCTTGCAATTCTTTATCTCTACTGCAAGAGTACGTTATAAAATCATACAAAGTGAATTTTACAATGGAGACAAAAGATATGAATGTTCTTTCCAATAATTCAATTGAATTCCATGAAAATATTGTTGACATATATCTCGATACAATTTAAAGTGACTTGAGAAGCCAATCGAGAATTTGAAGATAAGGACAAGTGTCTGAGTTAATCTAAACACAATGACAATGAAGTTGCATCATTCTGTATGCAAAATGGCATTTGCATTATCTAGTATGAAATTTCCTTGTACATGGAAGTCCTGAAGGTTGTAGGTAACATCAGTTGTGACTTCTAGATACTTTTCATATGTCAAGTCTATCAAGGATGGATAACACTGCAATAACAAATTGTTTGTCAGAATGCACTTGTGTTGAAAATTTTCTTTTGTTTGAATAATGCACTATAAATGGAGACAACGTTGGTATTTTGTTGATTGTTTACAAGTAGAGCAATGGAGTTGATCACTAGAAACTATTTCAAATGTGTCTGTTGGGAAACTACAACAATTACAAATTGTAACAAAAGGATTTGCTTGAATGTTTGCTATTGTTAAGATTCCTTCAACCTAGTTCATGTTTCAATATAATTAAAGTGTTAGATATTGCAATAGAAAATGTTATGAGAACATTAAATAATTTAGTAGAATTTATATTTTGTGGAACTTGAAATTACCTTTGTTGTTGAGGCAATTAGCTTGTTCAGATATGCAAGTGCTCTCTTTGAGTTGATAGTGGCTATAAAAGTGGATTTTCATGTACACAATGATCTGTTATGTTCTTTTCCTTTATCAATATTTTGAAATAACACCATTGGTGCTTGTTTTTGCATTGAAAGGAAGAAGGAAAGAAATGTAGAAAACAAATAAACCTAAATTGCAATTTGGATTAGTGTTAAAAGTAGTTGCTTTAAAATCTATTTGAGTAAATGTGCAAAAGTATTCATGATTGAGTTTATACATATTGTTTCTTTGTCTTCTTTTGATTGTTCGTCTTTGATGTCCAATGCATATTCAATACCTATTTGTTTTGCAGATGTGGCAAGTGCAACAACTATGCCTATTGCAAATGGAGATCTCGTAGTTGTTAGTTCCCCGATTGTTGTTGTTGGCAGGAACTTGTATTCTTTGCAAATGGCTGGTATTATTTCTAAAGTACTTGCATCATGTAAAACTAATATGCAACAACAATCCCCATGATCATAAAAAAAATTGCAGAGATTTTAAAATCCTTGATACAAACTTCTTGGACAATAACAAGTTTAGCTTCAACACGTGTAATCAGATTGTGTGGCATGTTCAACATAATTGTGATGTCTTCTTTGGTGTCAACTTAATAGGTACGTGACAACTCAACTATGTGTGTTCGATCAAGTGTTGTTCTATATGTTACTAGCACATCTCCATGAAAGGTTGTTGCTAATTTGAGGATTTTAAGCTCTTGTATTGTGATTGGATTGCATTCTTCATGCTTGTCTTTTATTTGATAATTTTCTTTGTGTTTTTGTCTACAAAGCTGTATTTAGTGAGTCTAAATTAGCATATTGTCTTTGTTATAAAACTTAGTAAGAACAGACATAAAGGATGTTTACTTACCTTTTTTTAGGTTGAGAGGAGATGGAGGTGTTTGTAGTTGCAATGGCATAATGTTACCTTTTCATATTGTTTATCTATAAAAAAATACCATTAGAAGCTATTATATTTGCAATAAAAATAGGTTGTATTCAATAGTAAATATGTCCATAATGCCATTCAATGTGTTGTTACATACTTGGATTACTCTAATAAAACAATAGATGCAAAAAAGGTGGAAAACGTAGACCTTGTTCTGATGGGAGATTTAGTAAAGTGTACATAAAGTTTTGATTAGAATTGTAGTAGAGCATAGAATATGTTATGATCAGACCAGTATGCCCATGTCACATTGATTTCACATCGTTTGATAGGAAAATTTGTCGAGATGTGATGTATTATTGTTTTTCGTCGTGGAGATAATTTTCTTGTTATTTCTTGTAAGTTTTTCATTTCCATATATTGTACAAAGGTTCTGCTATGATTTTTTTGTAGTGGAATGTCAATGTTCAAGTCACAAATGACTAAGAAAACACAATTAGTATGTGTAGCCTGCGATTTTGCTTCTCTAATCATTTGTATTATTGTAGATACTTGTTCAAATAGTGTTGCATAAATGTTGATTAAACAAATTGCATGTTGAAAGTACATGTCGATTAGTGTAGGTTCAGTTTTGTTGTTACAAATTTTCTTTGTTGCGTTGATCATTATTTTTTTTGTCTATACAAGTAAGGATTCCACGTGTAAAATGTGCTACTGAAAATTTGAATGCCAAGAATTCTCTGTTTGTTAGTGGAATCTACAATTGTGTTTCCTGAAAACTGAGAATCATATTGTCCATTCCATTAAGTCTCTGTGATGGATCACGTCACTAAGCTATTCATGTAGACTACGTGTGTTTAGAGTTGCAATTGGTAAAACATTTTTTTTATCATATCTTTTCTTAGAAAATTCTAGTTCCCATGTAGCAGTTGTTTCTAGTTGTGTCATTTCATCTAATATCTTGTTTTTCACATGAAAGTTTTCGTGGGCCAATTTGCTAATCAAGTATAATGAGTCAATAGTTTTAACACGTGATAGTACAGTATATACTAGACCATATTTTCTCACACCATTTAGGTCGAATGCAAGCTGATCCAATGCCAGTCCTTGTGTTCGGTGTATTGTTCGTTTGGTAAGATATTTATTTCGTATATCTCTTTGAATTTGTTTCTTTGTTGTTTCCCAATCTCTGCGTCTGAAAATTTTGTCAAGACAATGTCAGGTTTATTGTTATTAGATGAATAGAATCTGAAAATGCCTTTAGCGCCATTAACTAATCCATCGTTAGTATTGTAGTTTCCTGCCTATAATTCAATTAACATGTTTTCTTTGACAGTAATTATTGTTGGCAATGCAATTGCTTTATCAAAGGTAAAATAGCTCGATCTACTAATCTCATAATTGTCAATTGCAGTGAGCATTATTTGTTGTCCATTTGTTAGTGAAATCATTTTTGCGTTGTGAGTAAGGACATCCTTGTTTCGATAGAAAATGTATGGGAAAGGTGTGTTTAAAGGTGGGGGGGGGTATGTCAATTGTCATTTATGTACGCAATATCTTTATTCATTCATTTGCATGTTTAATCTCATCCTATTTAGCAAATCAATGAACAATGGGTCTTTTTGACGCATTCTTGTATGCAATTGATAGCATTTTATTTTCTCTACCCAAAATCCGTATGAAATTATGTTTTATTTTTATTTTTGGGCTTTCAAAGATAAGAGATTCTCTTACAGTGGTTTCCTGATAGACATCACCAGAGAATATCATGTCAACATTACCAAAATATGAAGTTGGCATGTGTAAGATTTGTCGGAGTCGCTTATCAATTTGATATAGAGTTGTTGCACCAACAAGTGATGCCTCATCTATGACAACTACACGTAGTTGTTGGAAGTGATTTGATAATGTTTCTAGTTTTTCGTTGTTTAGTGAAGGTCAATATGCTTTGCTAAAGGGAAAATAGAATGTAGAATGCAATATGACACCACCGACATTGAATGTGGATTTTCCCGTATATGCAATGATTATTCCTTTTAGTTGTGATGGGTTATAAGGCAATGCCTCATTATGTATGCTCATTAATGACTATAAAATTGCCTTAGTTATGTGTATCTTTCCTCTTCCTACACCCCCTGTTAATAACAAATAGATTAGTTCATCAGGTCTATACGATTTTCTCGTTACAACATCAACGACTATTCTTGCTTGTTCTGTTTTTAATTGTCACATATAGTTATAGCACTCTATGTTTTCAAGTATGTGTGGTTGTTTCACAATTTGTACGGCCTTGTAGATCGTAGAGCAAAGTTCTTTATATGTTGGTATTGTTGCAAATCAATTTGGAAGTCATAGTTTTCATATTTGTCATCTATGGATTTATCAAATGTTGTAATAGCTGTTTTATTTTATTTAAGATTGCCTATGTTGAATAATTATATAAATTATGTTTCTATTACATACATTCCATCATCTATGTCACCCCATGTAGGTGTTGTAACAAATCTGAACTTTTGTTCACTTTCCTTCACTATTTTTTCAAATGCAACATATGAATATTCCCAAGTTGGGTGATGTTGCTTGATCATAATTTCACTTACTCGATACAGATAGTATAACATTAGTTGTTCTCTCAATAATTTTCAATGTCCTTGTATTTGTTATATCTCACGCATCAAATGGCATATGGTCTATTTCCATTTTTGTGCTTTTGTCCTTTCTTCGTATAACTAGATGCAAATTTTGCTAAACATACAACATTAATAGCTACAGGTCATAGAATATAATAGTCGACGATTGATGGGCATATTATGTCTTCTAAGTTGTCTGCTTCCTTTTTTTTTTCTTTTAAGAACAAATGCACATTTGTCCATAAGAGATGTGTCGATGAAAATACACTTTCATGAACTAGATTTTAGTGCAAGCAATAACACATGCACTACTTGATGTGAAGACATTTGTTGCAAATTGACCAAATCTTTTCCTAGAGAACTAACAGTATTCATGATGTCAGATTTCGTTTTGAGATGATCTTCACGTGTGTTCCTAAATGTTCTTGTAAGTATTTTATCTTATTTTTTCATGTAGGAACTACAGTACATTGCAGTTGCATATGAATCAAGTACAAATTTCTAGTCGGTGTTTATAATCAAAATTCATGGAATGTGTTGTGCAAAGTTATTTGTCGAGGTGTCAACTAGTTTTCTTTGCAAAAATAGAGTTGTTCGATTTAGCGTGCATTGGATAGCACGTATGTATTCATCATGTGCTATTCTAAGCCTATCCAAGAAGCTATCAAACTTATCATTTTCATCGTATCTCGTATTTTTTATTGTCTCAAATATTAGCTTCGCATGTGCTTTTGTTTTATTGCTATCAAATTCAAGAGGCTCAAGTATTTTTGTTGCCTTCATTGGTGGTATTGGGAAATTGAATTTGCAATTAGAATTTCTCTGTTTTCTACAAATTTTTGTGTGAGAATGGTGTTGTAGGGCTCTAAGCTCCTTTTCAAGGAGCAATGAATCAATTGACAAGTATTTATCAACAAAATTTTTGATTTCAATGTTTGTATCTTTACTATAGATTAGTGCAGAATTTATCCATAATAAGCCATGTTCATGTTCACTCCCCTGATTTTCGAATTTTGTTACACAGAAATAATCATTGATCTCCCCATAGTACTTATGATCATAAGCTATCAATTTATGTACTGCGTCTCTCCTAGACCTATAGTAACGTACACAAGTAAGATGGTAATTTCTTATTAATGAGTGGGGCTCATTTTTGTCTAATTCATTTGTGCTTGGTCTTCTAGTGTTTTTTTTTTTTTTTAACTGTATCTCAACGCACTCATTAGAGGATCCCAAAGATGCTCTGTGTCACTAAAGGACACAAAGAAAGTGGGTGGGCCTAACTGTCAAATCAATGCATAGAGTTTGTTGCGCATCTGTTGGCGGTAGTATGGTGAAGTGTGAATTGTTTTTAAGTCCACGTACCTAATTTTGGACTTCAAAATGCGATCCAATTTTCTTTTGACTTTACATCTTTAACAACTAGATTTCTTTCCTTTAATTGGTCTTTTCTAATTATAACACAAATTTTATTCAATACCTAATTTATGATAATGAAGATTGCTTTATAAAACATGTTAGTTGTATGATAAGCAAAATCGTGGTTTTTATGAAGGACTTCCCATTGACAGATCTTTTAATATGTAAAGTTTTCTTACATATCGCTTGGGCATTTGTTGCCATAGAAGATGATGGAAAACTCATCTCTTATGAGTACTTATCTTTGAAAATCCCTAATGGCATGTATCCTGTAGTGAGCACAATATTAATTTTCTTATTTACAAGGTTATGGATAGTATGCAGATCAATGAATCCATGAACCAATGTTTTTGTGGTCGGTTCATCAATTTCTTGGTTATCGTTTTCGCTCTTTCCAGCCTTAGTTGAACTTTCATATGTTTCTTGGTTTTCTAGGAAGGCTTGCTTCCAATTTTCATCTATGGTAGCATTTTATAGCTTGTAAATCATTCTTTTGCGCAATTGCTTTAATTCTTTCATGACTTTGTGAACTCAAACTCGACCAATTGCATAAGCACTTTTGAGTATTAAACTCTTTTTGGCAAAAAATGCCATTGTGTTAGTGTCTTTTAAAGTTTGAGGAAATGCACATTGAATTCTAGAAATGTTAGTAGGGACATTAATGACTCCTCCAGTTAAGCCTAGTTGCGGCTTTTGATGTCGATGGCCCATTTCCTTTATTTGTAAGAAGGGAAATCTTAATGCGACTAGTCTTTCCTCTAGTTCAATGAGTTGTTTGAGTGTCCTAGTGGTGTTGTTTCTTATTATTTGTTCAGGAACTACATATTTAGGAAATGTGTCATCTTCAAATGTTTTTTTTCAATGCTCACAAATGTAGGCATTTGTACTACTAGATCTAGCATTCTCAATGAAACTATTTGATAGTTTCGTAATCTTGTTTGCTTGTGTTATTTAATTTACTTGTTTCACCAAGGAAACATCTCTTCTGAAAAAAGTTCTTCACATGATGAACAATAAAAAATAGGTCTATCACTTATCTATTTTCTATATTTATGTTCAAACTTTGATAATTCTGTTGATTTCTTCATTGATCTTGATTGAATCAATGGATCATATATTCTTGATCTCTTTGTCTATCTTGAGAGATCCTTTGATCTTGTTGTAGACGTGTTGTGCTCTAGATTTTCTACTACTACTTCTTGTTTCATTGTTGTTGTCTTATATGCAAGTTTTATTTTCTGTGTTTTCAATTTTTTTCGAATAACACCTTTAGGTACGCGCAGAGTTAATATTTTCTTATGTTTGCTTGAGCCACAAGAAGTTACAATTTCTTTATGTAATCTGCTTTTAATATGTTTTTTCAAGTGTCCAAGTGGCTGAAATATCATGATGTAACCAACATGTTCTAGTTCTTCTAGAACTACTTCCTGTTCATTGTCATTGTGTTATGTGCAAGCCTTATTTTCTGCATTTTCAAGATTTTACGAATAATGTCCTTAAGCACATGCAAAGATAAACTTATCTTGTGCTTGTTTAAGTCATGAGATGGTTTGAATTGGCTTTCAACAAGTTGACATTTTTCTTCAGGTTGTGATTCAATATTGTTTTTTAAGAATGCACTAAATGAAACATCACAATGTTGTCGGTGTTGGAAATAATACTGAGAGGGGGGGTGAATCAGTATTATCAAATACTTTTTAATGTATATTTGCATATCTGACAATTGAAACTTGCATATACCTTCCAGACTTATAATTTAAATTACTCTTCAGATGTTTGTCATTAATCTGTATGTGATAACCATATAATAATGAGCAGGAACACAAATAGACAGTCACACCAAGGAACACAAGATGTAAGGTGGAAACCCAATGTGGGTTTCAATTACAAACTTCTTTTTACAATAATTTTGTACTGGTGCAGTCCTTTATCAGTACGCAGGCTGCAACCTGCAGAGAGCTACAACCCTCTCTGGAAGGGAGCTACAACCACCTTAGCTCTTGTACTAGCTAAGATACTAGTACGTAGGTGCTGACCTACAGAAGGCTACTACCTTCTCTTTTCTTCCAGGGACCACATTTCATCAATTTTCAGACTGGATCCATGAATATCAAGTAATCATCAAGTATATGTGCATCAACCAATTAACCAATAACTTCTCAGAATGCTGTAATCAGACAAACAGTACCAGTAACCAGACACCAAGTCTATACCCAGAAAACTACAACAATAGACAAAATCAGCTAAAATATACTTCAAGAAAAGTTCGCAACTTCACCAATAGTAACCTACGGATGTCCGCACTTTCTCTGTCTGTGGCCTGCGCAACTTCGCTCCTATGATGTCTGCGACCTGCGCAGATTTGCACCTGCACTGCCTGTGCTCTGCGCACCTCCGCACCTGCGACATCTTCTGATTTGCACACCTCCACCCCTACTACTTCACTGGTACTGCGCACCTCCGCACTTGCGCTTTCTCTGTGTTGCGCACCTCTGCACCTGCGCCTTCTCTGACCCTACGCACCTCCGGATATAGACAGTTTATCAGTCCTCAAATATACCCCAGACTGTCAAATTCATAGATCTGTTCATGCGCCAAAGAGATCTCGACTCATCAGCAGATCTAACTTATAATGCTCTGGCTTCTTCTTGATTCAGGTTCAACTATAAATCCCCAACCGATTATCAGAAATTCAAATCTTGTTATTCTTAAGATATTCAACACACTTGTGTCTAGCCAAATGATCTCCTTTCCCTTTTATAGCCAAGGCCTTACTCAAACCATGGATCAAAACCATTGAGAAACAATACTAGGGACCCAAAACCTGGGTTCAATATTTTAGATGCAAAACCACGAACCAAAACCATAGGATCAAAAACATCGGGCTAAATACCATGGACCAAACTTAAGATGCGCATTTTTCTCTGCATGAGAGTCCGTGCATTTTAGGTTCGCACCTTTTGTTGGGAACGCCTATGAACATGTCCACACTCTGTTAACTGCGCATCTGCGCAACCTGCCAATGTCCGCACCTTTTGATCGGTGCACCTGCGGAACCTGAAAATAACACTGCTGCACCACAATTCCTCTGTCCTGCAACCATGATATTTCTTCTGTAGACTCATCTGGTTGAGTATAAGCGAGATGTTCTTCTATGAGAGGGTTTCCATCAAGTACAACACACACATCATAATGCCAACAGTCAGTATTGGTGTATGAGATGTTTATGTTTCAGCATGACATGTTTTTCTTTGACTTGTATCATTTTTATTTTGAGGATGACATGTTTCTATGTTCTCTGGCTTAGTGGATAAGTTCATTTGTTCGTATGAGGTGTTGCTAAAAGGTACAATCCATGATAGAGTCTCCTCTACAAAGCAAATATTCAAAGTGGTCATTCAGAGGATCCTCGTCATGAAATAATATGTTGTAAGGGTTTGCTGCAACACTTGAATTAAAGTGTAAATAAATTCCGATGTTCATTTTGGACCAAACTCTAATTGGAATTTTCAACCAATTTGATAGCCAATGGGTACAAAAAATATCTCCCCATAGGCCTCTAGATTCTAGTGGTATATCAGTTGATGTTGATCTAAACATTTTGTCTAAATAAAATTCATGGTTACTAATGTTGTGCATTTATTTTAATGACTCTTCATGGAGTTCATGTTCGTAAGACAAAATTGCTTCTCTATCTTCTTTTTCGAGGCATTTTCTAAGATACTTTATTGTTCCTTTTCTTAACTATATTGATGTGTACCTAAAATGTAGTAAAAGTTCTAAACTATCAAGCAAACAATCTCCAATCAATATAACAAATTGTTCACGTGAAACAAGTTATGGTTTTCCAAGGCTAATGCCAATTTGTCTTTTTGAGATGAAGCACACGTGATGACACTTAATAGTTCAATGAAATTATATGCTTAGTAATTCAATGCAATTATAAATCATAGTATCATAATAGAAAGTTGAACAATGAAAAGTCGACGTGGAACATGAAGTAATTGTTGTGTACCTATAAAATTTGGAGTGAAAATGTCTATTCAGCTATTTAGATTGCAAGTGGAAATGTCTAGTGTGCTATTGAAATTGAAAATGTGAGCGTCTAGTGAACCGGTTCAATAAAAGATATTTGAGAAGAAAGATATTGATAATTAGTACATAAATTAATGATTAGTACATAAACATAGTGTCCTAGATAAATGAAGTTCAAAAAGAAATTATTAATGCAGATAAGCTCAATGGATATTTTATCCGATTGCAAAATGTTTAGTACAGTAAATATCAAATAGGATAACCTAGTGACTAATTTCATCTCCATTAGCAAACAGAAAAGAGCTACTAATTTCACTGATATTCTAGTAATTAACACATTTATTCTTACATTGGAACTCCTCAACAACATATGGAAGAGTTCCATAGATGGTTTCTAAAACCCATTGGCAACAATTCACATTTGTAGCTTTGCACATTTCCAAAAGCTAAAAAACTAGGTTCCAAGGCAACAACAATCCATGCAAAACCATTGTTGTCTAATGGAATGTAACAAATGAATGAATTGGAATATATTTGGACCCTAATAGTTTTCACATAAAAGCAATCATTGCCAAAAAAAATTGAATGAAATCCTCATAATACCCATACATAACATAGGAGACGAAATTTCATCCAATTATAAGATAATATTGGTGAAACCAATCTATGCAAAACTCTATTGGTATAGTTTCAAGAGAAGAAGTTAAACCCTGGAAAGATAACCATATGGTACAACTAAAGGATCAACCAGGTCAAGCTATGTGTAAAGAGGGACACATAATGATATACCACCTAGCCATTTTATGGACAGTAGTAGAAGAATGTAGGGAAAATAAAGGTTTTTGCTTTGCATATTTCTAAAAATGTTTGAAAAAATGTTGATAAACAAACTTTGCAAGTGTATGAATAAGCTACGAATCCCAAAATAATATTAGGCAATTGAAAAAACACTATATCATAAAGTGTTAGTAATAAATGAAAACAAATGGAGTATGGAAATGTTAAAATTTTCAGCTCGATGTAACAGTTTACTTTACATAGTTAAAAAACCCAACAACCTGATCATTTTAACTATTATCCAAAATAAAATATTATCTATACTCAGAAACTAAAATACATCACACTAAAAAAAGTTGGAACAACAAAAGTGCAACTGATTGTCAAACCAACTCCTGATTTCTACTTGACTTGGTAAAATATATTTGCTACAAAAAACTTAGAAAATTGATCCACTACTTGAAGTTCACACATAAACACTGCATGAATAATTATACTTCCATAACCTTGCTTTAATAACCAAACCAGAGGGTCATGGGTTACAAACAAGTTGGACTAAATCTACTCTAGTTCCTAGTCTGCATGAGAGCTAGTCACGCTATCAAATAATAAAGGAAGCCAGTAACCCAGAGATCAAGTAAATTACAAAGAAACAACTATATAGAGAATACCTGTAAATAAATCCCAATGGTTGGCTCAATTGATTCAATCATCTATCCAAGGCATGCTTCCAATAGAAAGACCGTAGGGATTCACAGGTTCAAATATAGTTAAGCCCTTTTGGGTTACCAAATTCCTTCAGCAAAAATATAATAACTGTAAAATGTTCAGGCAACAATCTGAAGTAAATTTAAAAAATGGGAGAGTAGCCCTATTTCATACAAATAAACAAAGGTGATTAACAATAGGCACAAAGGGAAAGGTATGCGGGAAACTTTCCAAGGAAAAATGTCATACAAACCATAATAACATGGCTCTCTCAACTTGAGTGAACTCAAATAAGACCAAAATGGGTAGAGTTTGACTCGGAGGGGCAAGATTGGCAAGTTTGGTCAAACTCCCCAATACCCAATGAGTGTGACTAAGCTTGATCAAGCCTCAAGGTCAATTTCATATGACTTTTTTGGACCTACATTTTCCGAATTAATTTTGCATGCCTTGGCCCTTATGAATGTCATATGTACTTTTGATATAACGAATTAATGACAATTGAATTTGTCCAAGTTGCTAAGTTGACTCTTTATTTGGGAGTGTCAAAATGTCTAATGAATCCTGTGACCTTGAAACAACAATAAATGCCAAAAATACTTTGTAAACTAAAAGTGATTAGCAAACCAAATGACTTAACAACCACTTTGACTAGCAAAAATTCTACAACTTAGACGATTTATAGTTTTTTATTATTTGGCTCTCAAACCTTTACCTTTATGGCCTTTACTCCATCTATAGAAAAAAAAAGTATATTTCCATGCTCTTCAAGACCAGCCCTTGAACTGGATATGGAAATGGATTTGAAACAAGTCTACCTACCCTTACTTTTGTTTCCATTGCTTAGTCAATTGAATCCATGTTTTTGTCTAGCTCTGTGTATATTTTCTTTTTGTATTAGATCTTAAATAGAAGGAACTTGAACCAAATCTTTTCATCAAGCAAAATTTGTAACATAGTCAACAAGATATAGAGTTAGAAGTTCTCGATCTCAGATTACATACGTGAGGCACTCTATAATTACTAGATCAAACACAAATGTGACCATATAATCTATAACTAACTAATTCAGTAGTTTTAGTTTTATTCCTTATCAGTGATCCAATATATAAGCACAAGGCATCACTTACTTAGAATTATTGAATGGCCTAGTAGTATTAGCTCTTAAATAGAAGGAAACTGAACGAGGTCTTTGCATCGAGCAACAGTTGTAACTTAGTCAACAAGATATAGAGTTAGAGGCTCTCAATTTGGAAGTGCATACGTGAGGCACTCTATAATCACTGGATCAAACACAAATGCGACTATATAATCTATACCTAATTAATTCAGTAATTTCAGTTTCATTCCTTATCAATAATCCAATATATAAGCACAAGGCATCACTTACTTAGAATCAGTAAATAACCCAGTAGTAAAAGCAAAGGGTACATGCATTTATTCAGCATCCAAGCTAGTATCCTTTCCTATTTTAGTTTCTCCATCAGTATAGGAATCATAGGAATAGAAAAAGGTAGCAAGTCATGCTCTTAGCCGAGCTCTTAGGCCATGCTATCTCCACCTCTCAAGGAAAGTGATCAAATCCCAAGAGATACACAAATCTAGCTATCTAAGCTAAGTAATCTCTCTCTGGGTCTAGCTATCAAACCTAAGCTTATAATAGGTTCCAAGATAAGCTCTCTCATTCACCAATCCTAGTTAATCTCTCTCTAGCTCTACACTAGATCTAGCTATCTCACTATCACTCTAGCTAGCCACACAAGCTCTATTCCCAATCTGAGGTTTACTTTTGAACCAGGAGGGAGTCATGAGACATGATCTCCACTCTCCTATTGATTCTCCCTCTCCTACTTATGTTCTTGGTGGTGTTCCTACTGCTGCTTTATAAGTTACTTGTTATTAAACTACTGGACAGTAAACTGGGTTACTAGAATCACTTACTAATAAAAGGCAAGCTTGATAAACTATTTACTCTTCCAGATTAATTGTTTCAATGGCTACTCTTAGTGACTTTTCTTGAAGGGTAGATATGGGGTTTATAGCCTCCTATGCTAGTGGTCTGAATAATTTATGAAAATAAAAAAATTACGGATGAAATACTGTATAGCAAAATTTTGGGATGCTGTCACTAATTGATACAAAACTAGTTGTACCAAAATTATGGGTGAAATTCTGTCTACCGTAATTATGGGGTGATGTCATTGATTGATACCATACCAAAATTATGGATGAAATAATATATACCAAAACTATGGGATGTTGTCACTAATTGATACAAAACTATTTGTATGGAAATGATTGATACCATGCCAAAATTATGGATGAAATATTGTATACCACAATTATAGGATGTTGTCATTAATTATACAAAACTAGTTATATGGAAACAAGAGATAGACTATATAGTCAAATGATCTCCTATCTACTAAAATTAGGGGTAAAATGGGTGAAATAGAGTTTAAAAAAAATTATGATATGATGTCACCATGATACAAAATTAGTCACTAAAAAATAGGAGACAAAGACAACCCATATGATACAAAACTAATCATATAATCTCCATGTATACCAAACTTAGGGGTGACATACTATTTACATAAATTATGAGATACTCTCACCAAAACTGATACGAAATTCATCATGTAAAAATATGAGACAACCCAAAATGATACAAAACTAGCCATACCAGATTTGATACATTCATTGACCTCGCTAATTTGATAAAACTGTCGATTACTAAACTTTTGATAAATGTATGAAAATTAGTATAAAAATAAGAGCTAAGTAACAAAGCTCTATAAAAACTAGCTACAAATTTCACATGTAAATACCAACAAAGAGACACAAGGTATGCTTCTACATATCTAGAGACACAATGCACAATCACATTGCCTTAAATCTTCTTAACCGAAATGGAATCATTTTGAAGTCCATATCATTGTCCTTCGTGATTTGATAAAACTGTCAAGTACTAAACTTTTGGTAAATATATGAAAATGAATACAAAATTAAGAGCTAAGTAACAAACCTATACTATAGAGGACTTCTTCACTCCAACCTTGCTAAAGGACTGCACATAGTACAAGAATTGTCCCTTGGATTGCTTAAGGATTAAAGAAGCCTTACAAAGGAAACAAAGTAGGATGCTCCTTGGGAATGCAAAATAATAAAAACCTTGAACATTGCATGGCATGATCAATACCATACATTGACTTAACATTGACTTGAAATTGAAAAGGCTACCTAAAAAGAAACAATTTCTTGTGTACATAAAGAAAATCAAGTGCTTTAAAAAAATTGTTTGGAAAAATACAAAGTTCTTGGGCATAAAAATGCAATCATATGTCTAGATTGGAAATAGTGCATTCTTCTTACCAGCTGAATGGTTGTTGATTTTGAGGATACACAAACAAAGGGCATAACTCCATTCACATCAAAACAAAGCACAAATGATAGAACTTCATTCACAACAATGGTATGTGATATGCACTTTCAGCATTGTACTATACTATATAATGACATCAGCTTACACGTATGACATTTAACTAAGTGAAATGTGTTCACAAGAATATTAGCAAGCAACACGTATTTAATATTATTAAATATCAATATATGATGTGATTTGTGTTTACCTATGTCAAATCGCCTTAACCATGTCACATATGTTCATATGAAGGTTATTCTGCCCTATTATGTGTTTCAATTAGCTGAACAAATGTCATATGTTTGAAATAGATGTCATACCTTTGAAACATATGTGTGTGTTCTAATATCTTTGAAATATATATGTGTGTTTCAATCAACTCAACAAATGCCATGTCTCTAGAACCCTGTAGTTCATAAGTCACTCTGCCCACTACAATTCCACTTCTAAATCTATCACCCCGTACCGGCTTTTAAGAGGAAAGCATAGTGAAGGCTCAGGGTCGTCGAGAGCTAAAAGGTACATCAAGTTTTTTTCCCATGAGCTCGCTAACCAGACTTCTTTGTCCAAAATAAGAATTTTCACTTCTCTTCGAATAGTTCCTCTTGATTATCCATCTCTACTTTTATTCTTCTTTCTTGTATTAGTATTACCTGTTGTTACTCCTCTGAAACTAGCTCTGATGATCAGCCCTCCCGCTTGTATATACCTTAGCTGTTCGTATACAAGGCGAATAATGTAGAACATAGATACTAGAGGTGTAATAATTTTTTGAAGGTAGAAGGAGAACCAGGGCAGAGGCATAGACAAGGTGAGGCCTCACCTCAAAAAGAGCTTGTTACACAACTGTTAAATAATAAAAACCCCAATGGAGCCCTTGAATCATGGCCATTCCCTTGAGGGTTTCCCTTACATAAACTAGGGATGATCTCTCATGTATGGAATGCAATGGAATGAATGTGAGTTGGTTCGTGTGGTCAGCTTCTCCATCTGGCGTGGAATTATGACCTATGGCCATAATTCCATTCATAGAGGGTCATACACATTCATGCATAGCCAATTGCTAGTAATTGTTGCAATAGGCTGGGAGAATAGGATGGAACTGGGAAGCTCCCCTTCCCCTCTTTTGCATCTTTGTTTGAAAAAGAACAACTTACTTCGAATCGGTCTTAGGGTGGCCTATCTATTGTTAGAAATGAGCTCTTTGTCCCTGTAGTAAATTTCAGAGTGCAAAGAGAGTCAACCGACAAGCTAGATGGAATGGATGGGAGGAATCACCCTATAGGAGGGTACCATAATACTATATATATATATATATATGTTGTGGTATTCCATTGTGTACTCCATCATGGAATATTTGAACCCCTTCCCACTCAAGGAAATGAAGGAGTGTAAAGAGCTTGGTTTCTTGCCCGACATCTCTTCTTTACAATAAGTAAGGCCAACTGGTTTCCCACCCTCCTTAGTGACCTACTAACCGTTTCTCATCCCCCATACCTTCCTGGCTATGAACTCTTAGAAATTATAACTTCTATATGCCATATGTGATGTTTGATTTTCACAACAATATATTGTCGCAGGGCGAGGCAATGAACAGGGGAGAACCACCTAGCATTGCATTACCGAATATTGATTAAGGGGTACGACTAGACTCATGGGTTGGGGGGCCACCATGAATGGAGTCTTGAATGAATACCTCATCGAACTGGTGTGATTTGACGCACGTCCATCCAGCCTCTTTCGGTACCTGTTCCAGAAGCAGAGGCAGATACTGAAGCAGCAATGGAAGCATACTCATAATTCCAGTTACAATTGAGCCAGTTTCCTGAGTCTTAGATACACCAACAACATAGCGAATTTATCTAGTCGATGAACTAGTTCAATTTGACCCAGTTTACCCATCAGTTGATCTTACATAGCTTTTAGCTCTGCCCTTCCATGGCAATTTTTTGTATAAACAAAATTCTGCAGAATAAAACGAAAGAAACATTGTAAGGGCCTCCAATTCCATAAGCCACCACAACATCATGCATCCACCACATGTAATGCAGTTCCACTACAATAACATGCATCCGCCACCTACTGGTTTACCTGGCAACTCCAACCGCCTTAAAGACTTTAGGTTTCACATAATAACAAACCATATCATTCCATAGCATTTAATAATTTAAAATTAATGCTAGCATTAGTTTATGACTCAAAAATATAAAGAGTACAATTCAAAAATAATATATAGTCTAGCTTGTCCGCCTCAGAAAAAGGCCAAATAAGACGTTGAAATCCAATGCAAAAAGGATTAAATGCACCACAATGAAATACAAGAATAAAATACTCACATAAGTTAATACAAACTAATGTAAAAAACACCATTTTAATTATTATAGTCCCATGCTGGATGTCAAAAAACTAATAATAAAAATTTAAATTATTTAAAA
>APFE030472408.1:0-50342 GCA_000404065.3 Pinus taeda | reverse complement strand
TTGATGTGGCGCTTGACTGATCTATAAGACTAATGATCTGGGTTATTTAGTGATTGAATATCTGGAAGAGTGTATTGTCTTTTATAGATCTATACGCAGGTTCAGTGAAGTAAAGGTGCGTATACACGCTGTTTAGGTGAAGTTAAGCCGCGTATACGCAGGTTGTTTCATACTCAGAGGCGTATGCACGCAGGTTGCAGACTGTTAAAATTGCGTATACGCTTTAAGTTGTGATCTGGCTGTTTTTGCTTATTGCTGCTGGGTTTTTGGGTTCTGTTTCTGGTACAGTTTTCTGTGTACAGCTGTCAGAGGAGTATCTACTTGTTTCAGATCTAGTTGGTGAAAGGAGATTGGTTGATTCTTGATGATTGTTTGATGTTCATGGATCCAGTTTGAAAATTAATGAAAAGTGGTCCCTGGAAGAAAGAGAAGGTTGTAGCCTTCTGTAGGCCAGCACCTACATACTAGTATCTTGGCTAGTACAAAAGCTAAAGGGGGTTGTTGCTCCCTTCCAGGAGAAACTGGAGAACGAGAGAGAGTAGTAGCTCTCTGCAGGTTGCAGCCTGCGTACTGGTAAAAGGACTGCACCAGTACATTGTAAAAGAAGTTTTCTAATTTAAAAGGAAGATAGAGACGAATTGCAGCAGGTGGTTTTCACCCACATTGGGTTTCCACCTTATATCTTGTGTTCTTGTGTCTGATTGTCTTTCTGCTCTGTTTTACTGTCTCTGGATACTGTTATTAGATTCTGCATCTCTGACTAACAATCATCATCAGAAAGATTAAGAAAAATAAAAGCATGTTCTGTATACGCGGGTTTTCTTCTGCATAACGGCGTACATACGCAGGTTTACTAAATTGAAGTAGCGTATATCAGTTGTTTTTGAAAAAGAATAAGTATCCTGATAATACTGATTCACCCCCCCTCTCAGTATTATTTCCAACACAACTCACTCTTCATGTTTGTTAGACGAGGTGTGCAGCAATCGATCATAGTGATTAGGAAGTCCACTACCAAGCTCATGGACACCCGTGAGGCCTGATGTAGTGAAGCTGATCAATTTACCCTAGTAATGGCAAACAACAGAATCTTGAAAGATAAACTATCCACGTGTTTGATTTGAATCTGAATTCCAATCTTTTCTGGATGGTCGGGATAGTATATGTTTACATAGTCTTCTACTGAAAGACTACTCTGTGTCCTTCTGGCCAAATGCACAACCTCTCCTCTTTGGGAGAGACCTGTTATAAAGTAAATGTCTTCCACCTCAATCCTGAGAGGCATATGATATATCATGAAGGCATCATCCTCCACACTCCAGTAGTGGATGAATAATTCGAGAAGGTGTGTGTTGGCCTTCATGTTTAGCATTTTAAAGAATTTTAACAAGCCACACTGTCTTAATGCATATAGTGAAGTTTCGTCATTCATTGCCTCATTATCAATTGTGGTATTCTCTTGCTCTCTCCATGTGATGGTCATCCTGAAAAAAAATGAGTTCCAACTGCTAGAATTTATGTTTTAATTTTAACTCGCATACACGCGAGTTCCCTTTACACACTGTCATGTGTAGGGCCATTATATACACGAGTTGGTCATAGCCAACCTGCGTATATGTAGAGTTGGATTTTTTGACAAGAATTCCCATGGTCAAATCTTAATTAAAACTTCTAAAAGGCATCACAAAACATTGCAAGTATGGTTTGAGGGTTAGCTGGTAACTTTGGCATGATTTGAAAGGTTGAATTCTTTAGAGGCAAGTTTGCTCCTTTTTGATCCACAACTTTTTTCCAAATGCAAATGAAAAATTTGTAAGTCTAAAAGTCCATATATAGCTTTGAAATTTCAAAAAAATTTCTCAAAACTTGATTTTTTGTCTCATGAATTTTTTGACTTGTGGGCTTGGATTGTCGAGAATGGGTTATTGTTTCAGGATATTTTGGACACTTCTTTGGGATCTTATTTCAGTTCCATGACCACTGAACAATCATGGCAGGTATCTTTCACTCACTACCATATAGGTTAGGGAAAAATCTTGCATACTAAGCTTCATTCAACGATACAATAGCCATAGGGTCGACCCCATCATGTCTTGGTTAACAAACCATGTTCACTCACCGATTTTTTAAATCATGATGTGATGGTAGAGCCATCCTTTACATGGGAATCGTAGTTAGCACCTCACTGACATTGGCTGCTAATGTTGTTATATTGAGTAAGCTTGGGAGTCCTCTTTAGTCCTTCCATGACTTGTTCATTGAGGATACATTCCCCTTGCTTCTATGCTTATTTCTGGCTTTATACCCTAGAGGCTCCTTTATGTTGAGTTGTACTACTACATTGCATCTTGAATATTTGCAGCTTTTGGCCTTGAGCTAGCTTCAGATGGACTCGTGTTTAAGCCACTTATTTGACCATGTCTTATGCAAAATCAACCATGAAATCACTTCACTTCTACAACTTGACACACCCTTTCACCCATGGAAGGAACATCACTTTGAGTGTCCTAGACCAGTTTCACCTCCTTGCATTGAGCATAGGATTTTTCCCATCCCAGGAACTATATCATCTATTTCTCTGACACTCGTTCTTTCCACTATACTGTATCAATATTTTATTATTTTTCAAACTTAAAGAAAAAGACAAAAAATATATATATTCCAAAAAGAGCGGGAACGGGACAACACTTCCTTATATTGTTGGCAGCTAGAGTCAATTGTGTTGACCTTGAACAAAGCACTCAAAAGAAATTCTCTCCTCCATTTTGGGCGAGATTTAGTTTGACTTAGGTATGCCATAACCTTGTTATTGAGTCAGTTATGCTCTCATTGGTTACCTCTTCCAATCATATAGAGAGTTTGCTCGTGTCTCCTACATGAAGAACTTATATAGAGTTATCATATGCTGCTATAGATTCATCATTGAGTCATGCTTTTGTTCAAGGGAAGTAAGCCTGAGTCAGCCTCTCGCGATGTCTCTCGACCTATGTTTAAGTTGGCCATCCCTAGTTGTCAATATCATGTTTGTCATCACATCAATTATATTGGTCCTTTTCTCGTGCCGGTTTGAGAAGGTCACAATTGGCTTCTTTCTGTCGGGTCTTGTCCTTATCGACGATGACATATTGCTCTAAGGGCAGGCCTAGAGCCACATCCCAGACCTATTTTCATTATTGATAGGTCACCTTGTGCTCAAAATCGATCAGTATCATGGGTATTTGACTGAGCGGTTTCCCTTGTGTTCGACATAATCCTTCATTATCACACATTGATATTCGTGTAGTGCCTTAGTTTCTATTTGACCCTATTGGTCGATTCCTCCCTTCTATGTCAAATTGCATGATTGGTTGACTCATAGGGCTTCTATCATGCACTAGCTACATCTTGTGTATGATGGAAACATGCTTCGGTTAGGTTACTACATCTTTTTCATCTGATTCCTTCCACATTATTGGCCTACAGGTTACACTCGTGGTATATTGATGAAGGATGCCTTAATGCCTTCCTTCTAGCAGATCTTTTCCTATCGAATATGACCCATTGCTCTGGCACAAATATCTAGAGTCCATTTGGTAGTACCTTGGGGTTTGCAGTCATCAGTGGCAGACTCTTTCGCTATTGATAGTGGGAAACCATCATTGTCCCTTGATTAGTAGATTCTTCTAGGTGTTCGACTTCAGCTCATTCATTTGCACTTGTTAGATTGTATTGGATACCTTGACTCTCATTATCATTATTGGTGAGTAGTCTTGGGTATGTTAACTGTATACATCAACGACTGGTAATCAAATGATTTCTCATGTGGTTGACCTCAGATCATTTATTCCCATTGTGTAGAAATGTACCACGACAGTCAGTGAAGACCTCGGGTTGCATCAACATGTCTTGGTTCACTTGTCAGTTGCTCCTGTTACTGCTAGTCGACACCATCCACCTTATATGTTACAATCCTTCACAATGAAATCTTATATGCTAGCATCCAAGTTGTGATGTAGTATCATTTTATTCCATCATGTTCATTTGGTACTATTGGGATCCATTTTTGATATCAGTGATCAACTTCATTGATCCTCTTCTTATATGTGATATTCAAACATGTACTTTTTCGATCATAATTAGATGATCCATTATGTACTTTTAGTCCTTTATACTTGTATACATAGTGGATCCACTTGTACTTAATATGCAGACATGCTTTACTTTTTCTGAGCATGGGTATGCCCACCTAAGACAATTGTTTCTTTCTGGTCTCTTTTTGATGGTTTGGCAGGCTAAAATCTGGTGAAGTCCTTCTCAGTTTCGACAGGTTTCCTTTCCATATACTTAATACAATTCTACCATCATGTACCCCTTCTGACTTCATATATTTGGAGGCATCTGTTCTAGCTCCAAATACACCCTTGGTATTTGTGATGCCTAGTTTATGGCCTAGGGAAAACCCTCCTTCAGACTTGGTCCAAATATTTTAAAAATAATGTCTTATTCCATGTACACTACTTTGGGCTAACATAAAAGCATGTGCACGTGGATTAGTCAATACCAAACCCACGTATATGATTTAAAACACTTAAAAAAACTAAATTTCCTTAATTATGGGTAGAGTTCATGGGTTTTAGCTGTTGTTTACCTCCTAGTTCCCATGGCCCAACTCTTTCCCAGTTAAAAAACTAATTGGGAGAAGTATAAATAGACTTCTATGGGAAGCCCTAAAGGAGGAATAAGAGATAGGATTACTATACTGAGATTATCCCTCACTGAGTCTGAAGTATCCCTGTGCTCCAAGCACTTCCCCAAGTTTCAGGAAACCCTTGTTTCCTTGAGTGTTGATATTCTCCCACTTTCTTGTGATATCATGGTATTGGTTATGGAAGGAGGCTATTGAAGACATGGAATAGATGGATTAGGAGGACAGTTCTACTTGGAGCTGGAAGAAGAAGACTTAGGTGAACTCTTTCCATGTTTTTTTATATCTTTCTATAATAAAAGTAAACGTTGTCTTGTTTCCAAGATTGACTTTGTTTATGCATAAGATGTTGTTTTAATTCATGTATGAATGTTATTTTGATGTATAAATAACCATTTGCTTATATGATATAAAGTTGATTTCATTAAAATTCTTTATCTATATGCTACTATATATGTTTGAATTGGTTGATTTTTAGATTCAAAGATCATCAGGGGTTAGAGAGGGTCTGAACCTTGCTGGAACTACCCAAATGAAAGACATCTGAGTATGATCGTTATCACATAGTTTGTCTATATAATCATGTTGGCTGAGTTATATGTATGTTTCTTAATGTAGATTTCTCTTGATATGTTGGGGTTCCAACCAAAATCCCTAGGGTACTTATTCCCGTAACAGACTATTCAAAAAGTTGACTGTAGTCTGCTACTGCACTATTGACCGCTAATATTGTTGGTGTAACAGTGGTGGCACATTGTTCCTTGACTTCTGGCAGAGTTGAAGGTTGAGCCCTCAACTGCAATTTTGTGATCTGTAGGTTCAACTCTAGTTGAATCCTGGTCATCTCTGTTTGAGCGTCGTGCACTACTGTGGCCAACTTGCGGACGTGAGCCTCAACCGGTTCTTCTGCCTGAATGTCCAACTTTGGAACCATTCAACAGGCTTCCTTCACTACCTGCATGACTTTCTTATTCTATTCCACTACCTTGTTTCACTGCATGCCCAACTACTCAATGTTGATGTGCTGCTTGCTCATCACCTAGAGAGCGCAACTCTCTTGGGTCCTAAGCTCCATGGTGATTCCATCCTGCAAGAGGTGGAGCGTCTCTCGAGGGACCGTGGCCATATTCAATCCCACCCCTGTAAAGCCACTAATCATGAGCTTGTCAGCCTCATTTTTTGTAGTAAGTGCCCCATATGGTAACAATATCCTGTTGGTCACCCTTGTCCACAAAAACTCTGTGGCAGTTGAAGTGTCGATCATGAATTTGGTGGACACTATGCCATTATTTGGAGTGTGAGCCTCCAACTCCTGCAAATCTTGGAACTCTATCCAGAGAGCCGCTAATACCAGTTGCTACTACTCTTCAAACTGTTGGAGGGCCTCTGTAGTGACATCCCTCACCGTTTCTCCAATATCGTGCAAATATCCCTCAATGAGGATGAATGGTTTTAAGGATGTCTTTGAAGCCTTGGTTTTCTTCCATGCTACTACCTTCTCTTGCAGTCGCTGATTCTTTAGTTGGGTGGATGTCATCTATGGGTCCACACCACCTTGTTCTGTCAGCTCCTCTATTTCTGCCTTAGCCCCGAGTGAAGGTGACTTCTGTCCTTCACACTCTTCTCCTCTTGTGTCCTGCTATTTTGCCAATTTTGTAGCATTATGCATTGCCTGTATCTTAGCCTCTGGCTCTTGTTTTTTGTGTTCCTCAGCCATCTGCGCCATTCTAAGATTTGTTTCTTCCCTCTTATGCTACATGATGGACTTGTCCATTTCCACTGTGGAGCCTGTTGCAGTGTGCTACTCCAGTGGCCAATACTCAAGGACTGCAAATATAACACCATATGTTGCCGGATAATGTAAGCTATGCCATGTCTTCATGGGGTCCTTTCGTGCCCTGATAAAGATATGGTGGAAATTTGGTTTGAACTCTGTAAAGCTCTGCAAACTACTGTATATTGTGGGCGACAATTGTAGCTTGTGATTGATGCCCATCAAGATACTCATATCCATCAAGATCCAAAATATATTTCTTTTGTCTACATGATGCACATCCTTGGTCACCCACAATGAAGCATACTTCACTACCTTTGGAAGGTTCATGTGACCGAAGGGAATTGGTTGTCTTCTGGTAGCTCCCATGCCATCAGTACAATCGACAATAAGAGCCACACATAGTGGAATGTGTTTCCCTCCTCCTATGCGTCGCGACAGTTCTCAAGGAACTCACTGAATACATAATTCACCAAGTTGAACTGGATTCCTTCAGCGCATTAGCCTGCTAATGTAATCATAGGCACGGGCACCTCATCCATGCGACACTTCTGCATCACCTTCCTTGCTAATATTTGTGTTTCTACCTTTACTATAGGGTTGTTAATTCCTGAGATGGCATATCCCTACTTCTTCTTTTCCAACTTCAATTCCTTCTTTATAGCTTCTTCGAGAGCCAACTCACCACCTTTTCCTTATGATATATTTTTTGGATCCTCCCCTTAGGAAGGCAACTATGTGATCCTCTGGATCAAATGGTTTATGATGGAAATGGGCTCCTCCAGGCACAAACACTCATCATGCACCAAGTAGAGCAACTTCCTGATGACGAAGACGGTCACTTGGGCACAGTGGTAATGTGGTACCCAGAATAGGTTGAGCTTCCTGACTTTCCATACACCCTTGAGCCATGTCCGTGGCTCAAATTAAATCGTTCTAGCGGTCGTGTCAATCACTCACTACATTAGCTGCTTAGTCGCTAAATGTGGGAAGTACTTGTCATCTTCGAGGTCCCGATCTTCAAACTTTAGTATAGGAACCCACCTTAAGCACAACCAATAAAAAATAATGTCATCTAGGAGCAATGGAGTTTGCATGGAGCTCTCTTTCTTTTGTCTATGCCATTTTTTACCTTGGCTTTGCTCTTGTGTAGAGGAACATATTCTGGTAACCTAGTAATAGGGTCTACACCATGGGTTTCAACTTCCATTTCCAAATCCTTGTCATCCACCAGGATTTCTTCATATTCTTCATTGTTTGCCTCTAGATTAATGACCTTCCTCTTTTCCTACAAAGTGAGCTTGGTTCTCGGTGGTTTTCTTGGTGAGAAGCACACAGGTAGAATAGTCTACTTATCCTTCTTTGGTCCCAGTGTCTTGGGTGATTTAGGGACTTCGACTACCACTTCAGCACTCTTTGGGGCATCTTCTACTACCTCAGTTTCCTGCGTGGCTTCCTTTTTTATCACTACTTCTGTGTCGATGGCTTCCACGGATGTTGATATCATTCTATTCAGGAGGTCTTGCATCTCCTTCGACAATCTCTCAAATGTCAAACTTTCTCTCAAGCCTCAAAATTCGCACGGTCCATGCACACCTGATAACACAACAATTGAATTTTCAAAATTCCAAGTGTTTTTCATTGGTCAACTACTTGTAATTTATAGGGCCTTTTGAATTCAAATCCAACTGTTCCCCCCACATTCGGCCCATTAATGTTAAATTGGCGGTAGATTTTCAAGAATATAATCCATAAATGTTTCCTTAAATGCCTACCGCCCGCTCCATTTGGCCACAATCCAACCATCAAATCGTGAAAAGTGACTTTAACAATCACTCTTAGGTGGAACTGCATAATATTTTAATGAGTAGCATAACTGCCTTCACATTGTCACGGACCCTATGACACTTCCTGCTTCATACAGTCCTGAAATCGCACAGCTCCCCAACCTGGCAGTGTAGTTTATATTCGTGCACCTCCTTTCAGCACCTATTTTCATTTAGTCACATGGTTAGATCGGCAGTGTATGGCTTCAAAGGACTGCCATTCACCCTTTCTAGCAAGGGTTCTCCATTTAGCTTGACTAGCTGCACTGCTCCTCCGTCGGTAATCTTCTTAATAACATAAGGCCCTAACCAGTGCATCCGGAATTTTCCAGGGAATTTATAAATATTTCTATCATACAATAAAGCAGATCGTTTACCTTAAATATGTGCATCCTGATGTGTCGATCATGCTGTTAGTGTCAGTCTTTGCAGCCTTCCTCCAGTGATCAAACATGCTCTTACAAAATGATTTTAAGGTGTCAAGGTCAAATTTTGTCATTTCAGTGAGTCTTCACTAGGCATTAGGTCTAGGGTTTGCTTTTACTCCTGTCAAAGGTGTCCAAGTGTCATTCCATGTCACCATTCAGCTGAGTGTACCATCATTTAGAGGGTTTTCATCATGATGTCAAGTTCCACTGGGTCATTTTACACCTTGTTCATGCTTCAGTTGCGCCTAGGTAACGTTCATTTCCCTCTCCTAGTGTTTTGAAGCTAATTTCTCTTGGTTGGTCAATTCATCAGAAAAACTTGTATCCCAATGTTCATACACCTACCCCTATCCTTAATGTACCTTATTAAACACTTCCCATCACTGAGATCCCTCAAATTCCTCATTTTCGCACAAACCCTAGTTTCTTGCTACAAACCCTATTTTCTAGGCTAGACTTGTGTTTTGCCTTTTTGGACCCCTTTCCCTTACTCAATCTTTGAAATTCTACATTCTCCTACTTCCTCACATCCCTCCCTACTTCTCAAAATTTCCTCAAGAATTTAGAAGCACCCTATCCCCTTCATTTTGCTTCATTTCGACAAGTCCCCTGTTCCACACATCGGGATAGGTTTTACTCCAATGATGTTTCTAAGAAATAAAAGATGAATTTGGGAATATGGATAGAGGTTTTGGTCCAAAATAGGCCAAGGAAGAAAAACCTCCTTCACATTTTACACAGGTGTCAAGGTTTTAGAGAAATGTCAAAAAATAGTTGCCTTGGGAGAACTAATGCACCTCTGAAGTGACCTTGGAAAAATCAAGTTTTCTCCTATCTTGGTTGGCCAAATGACTTGATAGATGAATCAAGTGATATCTAGATACACAGATCTTTCCAATGAGCTATCATGAGCTCAATTTGGAGTTGAGGAACACCTTCAAAAGTTGACTGCAACAACACTTTGTCTTGAGGCAGCCTCATTTGGCACATTTTGACCAGTCTTGGGAGATTTGATTTTTGGAAGGGAAAATGAAATCCAAATTGGAAAATTCCAGTTGTATTGGAAATTAGAATCAAATAAATTTTCAACGAGCTATCCCATGCCCAATTTTGACACCAATAAGGCTTCCAAAAGTCTTCTGCAAAAAAGCGCTATGGACAGGCTCTATGTGTCGCGCCTCAAAGCCAATGTGCCGCGCCTTCCCTATGTGCCGCACCGATGTATTTTTGCACTGAGAAATGCATCCCAATGCACCACACCTTCCCTATGTGCCGTGCCAGTTTCCCAATGCGCTGTGCCACCAAAAACTTCAAAATCTTGCTCCAAATCGCCCAAAACCTGTGGACCATCACTTGTTCAAGTAGGTTAACCCTCTGTCATTGCTTTTCATCCAAATTTGATGGTGGTTTGATGGTCTTTGTTGTATGGTGAGAGTTCAAAAGAAACCAACCCCTACTTTTGAAATTTCTCAAAGCAAATTGCTGCCTAGGGTGTCAAACTGTTGTTTTGTTACCAAGTCCATCCTTTATCCCCTCACCACTCCCTTATTCCATATTTCTCTTGATTTGCCTATCCCTAAACTCACATATCCCTAAAAAATTCACTAATACCATATCCCAAATCCCATTTCCCAAACTTCCACATGAAAATTCCCAAACCCTAGCTACACATTCCTAAACCCTAATCTTAAAACCCTTCTATTCCCCAAATTTTAGTCAGCAACATTTCTAAAACCCCTCTTACATTCTCCCTCCACAGTCCCTCATACATTCTTACCCTTGGTGGCAGAAAACTAAAATCACCATAAATCTCTTCATAGTCATCAAGAAAACTCACACATTAGCAAGCATCGTGAGTCTTAGCTGGAGAGGACTAATATCCACTTGGCAAGGAAACTAGAAGAGGCCATCAATGAGAAGAACATTCTTAGAAACCTGTCATATCATTACCTGTCGAGGAACATGGTGTGCCAAGCTAGAACAAGGAGTTTAAAGGCAAAATTGAAGAAGGCAATAAAGAAGAAAAAGAGGCAAAAGGAGCGTGATCATCTTCAGATATTAGCGAAGGCATCCTTGGCTCATCATGACACGTAATAGAGAGGGTCCAGCCCAAAGTTCAAGAAATTTGGAGCAATTTTTGGCATTTTGAATTTTTTTGCACAAAAAGCAGGGTTTTTCTCCCTCTGCGCCGCACCACGTGGTGTGCGCTTTTTCTAGGGAGATCCAAATGAAAAAATAGTTTTCATTTTTGGATTTTTCATGGAAAATCATGACTACTAGTGTATTGCCAAGAAATTTTGGCAAGTTTTGAGGCCTCAGGAGGTCAAAAACGCTCAAAAAATGACCTCTCTGCCCCTATTTTGACACACAGGAAGCAGTCTTGGGAGATTGTAGTTTTGGAGGGGCAAATGACATCCAAATTGAACAATTCCACTCGGTTTGGAAAGTAGAAAGATAGGGCTTTCCAATGACCTATCCTGGGTTCAATTTCGACTATAGGAAATGCCTCAAACTCAGCCTCACAGTGGCGCGGTGCATAGAGGATTTTAGCTCTATTTTTCACCCTCTAGCTCAGAAATTCGGCCAGTTTTCCTAGTTTTTCTTTTTGATGAAATTATTGATCTCTCTTGATGTAATTGAGTAAACATGATGTAATTTTGGCACTTATTTACTTGTTTTAGATGATTCATTCACTAGAAAGTGAAAATTAAATGAATGAATCGGTTTCCTAACATATAGAGGCAAGTTGTTTTAACTGCCTAGATTTTAGTTCCTTGTTTAGAATTGGTTGAAACATCTCCTAGAATGATGAGCTTGACCACTAGAGGCATGGGAATGGGTTGGGCTAGTCTATATGTAATTTCTCAGTCATTTTCATGGTTGGACACTTGGGATTGCTTGGCATATCATTGTACATCCTATCTCTGTATTTTTGGCTAAGGAAAGACCAGGGTTTTGCAGCATTGTTTGGGATCCATGTGGCTTTATGTTTTGATGGTATTCTTCTCTAAGTAATTGTAAGTTCATTAGTGTTATGTGTATCATTTTCCTTTCTCTTCTACTGAATTTGAACAAATGGTGATTAAGGTAGAATCCATTAATTTCTATGCTCTCCCTTTGAATTTGTTTAAATTTCCATGTTTTCATCTATTTAAGGAGAATTCATGAGACTCTCTTGCTCTCCTTAGCTCCTCACCAGTCTGATCCATCCATTCACTCACTTTAAAGCATAAAAAATATTGCCTCCCTTGCCACAATCAGAGCTCTATAGAAACTCTGCCTCATCCCCGAGCCCAATTTGCCTTTCCCTATTTTCAACACAAACCCCCAAGAACTCAAATCAAATCCTTTTACTTCATACCTAGCCTAAAATTAGCTTTTATTTCAGTCATATCGAGCCCCATCAATTGTCTTTTGCTGAGATCAACCCAGAGAGATCCCTCTCCTATCCTCGTAGGGCTAGCTATGAGGCTGAGCGTGGTTTGATGTGGACCTAGACCCTTGCCTTTCCAGCCTGAGGAAAATCTAGGCTCTAACATAGTGGCGACTCCGCTGGGGAAGAACAAATGGTTTGCTTCTTAGTGTTATTAATTTTATAAGCTATAGAAGGAGCCTGAAGTTACACCAAGTAGCCTTCGAAACTCTTTTTCTATGCATCAGCAAAGTATATAAACGTTGCTTCACTCAATCTGAAGTCTAGCTTGTGAACGTGACATATAACTTGTTAATTGCCCCAGTTCATGTATCAATTTTAGATATGATTGTTGATGGTGGACAACGATCAGACATAAGAAGACTGAAATCATTCACCTAGCGACTTCATTCATTGAAAAATCTAGAGATCAATGCTTCATGGTGACTCCACTACAGGAAGATCAGTAGCTTTAAGGTTTTCAAGATGGGACGGGTTGCAAGAGGATACGCTCCCATGAGTCGAGATCACACTCCAGGTTTTCCAAATAAGATTCTGAAAGTAGATTGGTCAAGGAATTTGCCTATGTTTAAAGATGATGAGAAAAAGGATGATGTTTTACATTTGGTTAGATTTCACATGCATATTCGCAAGTTGAAGGTAGATTTTCCTAAAGATTGCTTGATGAAGATATTCCTAGCCACTCTGGAAGGTGAAGCCCAATCTTCGTAGAAAGTTTTCTGCCTGCCTGTATTTACTGTTTAAAGCATTTTCATGCCATGTTCATTGAAAGATATAAAGGATCTTCTCCATCATTAAATTTAGTTCAGAACTATTGCAAACATGCTTATAGTTTTATTGAAAGCGTTAAGAAATATTATGAAGATGATAATTTCATGGATGATGAGATCATGGAGGCTCTATATGAGAATCCATTTCAGCAACAGGAAGAGAGCCTAGAGGATTCCCATCAAGATTCTCAGGACACTTTGCAGCAGGTTGAAGATTTCCATATGGTTGAAAATGATGAAAGAGAAAGTTTCGTTTCATATCTGTCCATAGAAGAAGGCAGCAGGCAGGGAAGTCAAGTTTCAATTTCGGAATGTGATAACATTAAGTCACCCATTTCAGATCTATATTTAGATTGTGATGAACAAGAATACCTTGTACTTAATACTATAAATAAGAGCTTGGTCGTTGAGATCATAGACAGAGTTATTGATCCAAATGTGCTCATGTCATCAGAACAAAGCCTTCATGAGGAGGTAATCCAATCATTTTATGAAAAACAAGATGAAACCTTTTTTCGAGTAAGTGAAAAATATTCTTTCAATAACTCAGTGATAAATTATAATTTGGTTTCCATGTCATATGAAGAAAATTATTATTTGAGAAAAAGAAAATAAAAAGCCTTATATCCTTTGAATGAAGACGAGATAGATCAACTCTTGAAAGGTCATGTTTCAGCCCAAGCTGAAGCAGATTTGCAGTGCACACACGGTCAAAAAAGTGTTGGTGAAACTTCTTCCTCTTCTGTAAATGATGATGGTCTTGTAATCAGTTTTATATATCAGCAAACAGATAATATTTTCTATTACAAAGATGACAAGGCTTTCATGTTTGATAATCTTGAAGATTGTCTTTTGTTTAAGGATGACCTAGACCATGAAGTTCAGGAATATGAGCTTGAGAGAGACAATATGCGAGGATTTCTCATAGTCAAAGAACCTAAAGCTAACACTCAGATGGCAGAAGCACATACCTCTCTATGCATTCCTATCCCTCGGAAATCAATTTCTCTTTCAGATCAAAATGGAGGGAGTACTTGTATTTTTGCAGCACTGTTTGGGATCCATGTGGCTTTATGTTTTGATGGTGTGCTTCTCTTAGTAATTGTAAGTTGTTTTGTGTATCATTTCCTTTACTCTCATCTCCTAGAATTGAAAAAATGAAGTGATTAAGGTAGAATCCATTGGCTGTTATGCTCTGCCTATAAATTTGTTTGATTTTCCATGTTTTCATCTGTTTAAGGAGAATCCTTGAAATATTCTTGCTCTCCTTAACTCCTCACCAGTCTGATCTACCCATTAATTCCCTTTAAAAGCATCAAGACGATCGCCTTCCTTGCCCCAATCGAACCTCTGCAAAAAACTGTGCCTCATCCCCAAGCCCAGATTTGCCTTTCCCTATTCCAACACAAAAACTCCTAAAAACTCAAATCAAACACTTGTACTTCATATCTAGCCTAACATTAGCTTTTATTTCATTCATCTCAAGCCCATCAATTATCTTTGCCGAGTTTGACCTGGAGAGAGCCCTCTCTTGTCCTCGTAGGGCTAGCTACGAGGCTGAGCGTGGTATGATTTTATCTTGAATCCCACCTTCCTTCAGCCTAAGGTAGATTTGATCTCTAACACATGCCATGCCCTTTCACGTTTCCTTTAGACCTGTTGGTGAATCCCAGCCAAAAATATTTCTTCTTCAAGCTCATCCAGTTGCGCGAGCCTCACTTCCATGGCTCTGCGTGTTATATATCTGATATGAAAATACGTGAAAATATAAATATACCTAGAAATAATAATATCAAAATAGATAGAAATGCTTCTTTGTTGATCAAACCCTTAAGGTAAGGCAACACCATAAATTCACTCCTTAACGAAGAAGAAAACTCCGCAAGCCATATGCATGTTCATACAATATTCCTTGACATCTCTCAATGGGGAGTCTCTAACCTCTATATAGGCCTCATACATACAATACCATGGGTTGTTACCATGGTTCCCTCAATACCATCTATCTAATACCATGGGCTTATTACATTATTGCTAACTACTTGTGGTCCCTTACATGATAAGGGTTAACCACCTTATTTATTACTATGGCCCATCCCATTATTAAATTATTCCCTTGGGTACCTCCCTCTGTACCCCATATTATCCCCCTTAGGTATACTACATTCCACCCCCATTAACATGTTTCATCCCCGAAACATAAGAAGAACACAAATAAGAAAATCTACTCGAAAGAGTAGTCCATTGGTACTATGCACGTGCATCTAGCCATCTAGAGAAAGGTGAACCCTTGATCTGGTTACTTCCTCGCTCACCTGAGATGGAAGTTGACCTTTGCAGCTCTTCTGTGTTGCTATGTAGTAAGTGGATTAGTGCCCCTATCTATCGATCATGCGGGGGATGTTGTCCTTATGGCTAATTCGTTGCCATCTTGTTTGTTGTTTTCTTGTGGGGTGATGTGGGTGGTGATATGCTGAAGTTTTAACCAACTATGTCTTTTTCTTTAATTCACCACCTAGTGGAGCCTGATTGGTATATGTTACATGTTTTGGTGCCTGTTGTTGTTTCTTATCTTCCAATATTACTTCAACCACTCAGTCCTCATCTGATGTATCAGTACCTGTAACATTTTTTGCTTCAGCCTCCTTTGATTCTCCTTGTTTTGCTAGTACCTTCTTTGATGTTTGTGTTTGGTTGTCAACCATTAAAGGTTCATCATCTGATGTGTTAGTTTCATTAGAGCTTTGTGCTTCTAGGTCCATAGTCTCTGCTGGGTCTTAACAAAAATATCATATAACGTTATTTTCTTCTTTTTATACCAGAGTTTCATGAATTTCTTCTGCACATTAATATTAACAGTACCCACAGATTCCATCCAAGGATATCCCAAAACAACATCCATGTTATCCATATCTAAAATATAAAATTCACAATGCAACACATGTTTATCCATAGAAAGCTTCAAATCTTTATAAACTTGAACATCCTCATCATCAACCTATGCGTTTTCAATGTGTTTTGTTGGAACTTGCAATTTTTTTGCCAAATTAACATTGATAAAATTATGCTTGTAGCTAGGATTTATAGACAGAATGATCTTCTCCTTCTAAATACATCCATGAACCTGCAATAAGCAGATACCAATAGAAAATAACCCTTTAGGGTTCTTGGTTTCCTTCTTTGCTATAAAAATAAAATATTTGCTAGGTTGTGTGCCTGTCTGTCTAAGCTTAGTAAGAGGACCCAAAAAATTAGATTTAGGGTCAAAGCAGTCACAAATGGATTTTGCAAACATCTGCCAAGTAATTGTCCTTGGATAGCATTTATAATGCCCTTTCCACCATTGCCATCTTTCCTGGTCCAAGTAAAGGTCTTCCACACGTAGTTTAGTTTCATCATCTACGATGTGATTTAGAGTGAAATATTGCTCCATTTGTTCTAGCCATATTTCTAGATTAGAGCCATCAAATTTGTACATCTCCATCGAATTTCGATCTAGGCACTGGAATTTCAAATTTTCACTACAGTTGTCCCGGCTTCACAAAAAATTCTGAAAACGAGTTGATTTTAAATCCACGATATCTCCCTCATGCGTACTCCAATTTGAACTTTTTTTTTGAACTTGGGTATTTTTTTCACAAAGAAATAATATACACAATTAGATTCTTCAAATATTGCCCCACAACATATAAATCTGATCTACAAACTCTCCACACCAAAAACTGTCTACAACATAACTGATTTTTAAATTAGCAATATCTCCCTCATCTTGACTCTGATTCGGCCGATTTTTTTTCAAATTGGGCATGTTTCACAAAAAAAACAGACATGCAATTAGATTTTGTTGATTTTGCACCAAAACGTACAAATCGAATCTGCAAACTCGCCACCCTGAAAAAATGTCTACAATACAGCTAATTTTTAAATCAGCAACATCTCCCTCATTCGGACTCTGATTCAACTATTTTTTTTTTCAAATTGTGTATTATTTCACAAATCACCTAGATCTGCAATTATATTCTATAGATTTTTCACCCGAACATACAGATCTGATCTATGAATTCGCCAACCCAAAAATTTCCTGCAAAAAATAAAATAATTTTTTTTGCTTTGCCCGAGAAAGTGCTTTGATACCACTTGTTATATATCCGATATGAAAATATATTAAAATACAAATATACCCATAAATAATAATAACAAAATACATAGAAATTCTTATTTATTGATCAAACCCCTAAGGTATGGCAACACCATACATTCACTCCTTAAGGAAGGAGAACACTCCATAAGCCATGTGCATGTTCATACAATATTCCTTGACATCCCTCAATGGGGAGTCTCTAACCTCTATATAGGCCCCATACATACAATACCATGCATCATTACCATAGTTCCCTCAATACCATCTATATAATTCCATGGGATTATTACATTATTGCTAAATACTTGTAGTCCCTTACATGATACGGGTTAATCACCTCATTTATTACTATGCCCCATCCCATTATTATATTATTCCCTTGGGTACCTCCCTCTGTACCCCATATTGTCCCCCTAGGTATACTACACAGTGATCCTTCATACCTGTGAGCACTATTATGCGTAGACTAGTCATGATTGATTCCATTTCCATTACAATTTCCACACCACAAACAAGCCTAAAAGGGGTTTGTACCATCAACTTCTTACATGTCATTCAATAAGCCAAAAATACTGCAGGTATGCATAGGTCCCCATCACTTCGCTGAGCATTGCAAACCTTGGTCGGTGCATTTTCAAGAACTTTGAGGAACGCCTCCATTGTCCCGTTAGCTTGTGGGTGATAAGGTGTGCTCTTCGGTGATATACCTGAAATTCCTCCATTACTATGTTAATTGTCTCATTCAAGAAGTGCGTACCTTGATCACTCATCAAGATCTCTGGACATCCAAATCGTTTTAGTACATTCTCAAATAGGAACTTTGCGGTCGTCATCCCTGTGCAATCCTTAACCGATTGCTCTTCTACCAAACAAGTCAAATAATCTGTCATAGTGATAATGTACCTCGCCCCTCTCTTCCCTTGTGGTTGAATGGGTCCTACAAAATCTATTGCCCACTTCTCAAAAGGCTGCAACATCATTTGTGGATTCAAAAGAGTTTCATCCCTCCACGATGGCCTAACTATTATTTGACATACATCACATGCCTTGCAATATGCTTTTGAATCCTGATGAAGGTTTTGCCACCACAACCTTACTCTTAGAATCTTTTGTACTGTTGCTCTCCCTACATAATTTCCTCTTGCAATGCCTCCATGAGCGTCTAAAAGGATGTTGCTTCATTCGGACTTAGGTACATACTATCGCAATATCTCATCAATCTCCATCTTGTATAGATGCCCAACAATGCCAGAAGAATCTGTCACGTGCACCATTATATCCTTGTTTTGCTAGACAAACTATCCTTCTGGTGTAATTCATGTCGTTAGGAAGTGTATTATATCCTCAAAATGACTATCCATCACACGTACTATAAATAGTCGCGCATTAGAAAATCTTTCTTCCAAGTTAATGGGTTCGTCCCCTGTTTTGATGCGCAAGAGTTCATATAGTCCTGCGCTCAATCGTCTAGGCTTAAAAACAACTTCAAAATTGTACTCTTGGAACCATAAGAGAAACCTGTAGATTCACTCCCCAAACATAGTCTTATTAACTAGATACTTCAGCTTGGAGTGATCTGTATGCATCTTAAAATGGCCTCCTAGCAAGTAGTTATGGTACTTTTCAAGCGCATATACCATAGCTAGCCCCTCACATTCAGTGGTAGAATAATTCCTCTCTACTTTGGATAATCTACAGCTTGCGAATGCAATAGGATGGTCTAAGCCTTCTCTGCCATCCTGTTTTAGTATTACCCCCAGTGCTATACATGACGCATCAACATGTACATGAAACTCTTTATTCCAGTACAGGAAGACTAGAATCGGCACGATAACCATATTTTCTTTCAATATATTGAAGCTTTTCTTACAGTCATCATTCTAGCAGAACGTGACATCCTTCTTCAACATTTTTTCCATTTTTGCAATCATCTGGGCATAGCCTTTGATAAACTTTCTGTAATATCTCATACATCCTAGAGTAGCACGCAATTGTTTCACACTTCTTTGAACTTCCAACTTTGGTATCACTGTGATCTTCGCAAGGTCTACCATCAGTCCTTGTCTGCAAACCAAATGCCCCAATAGGTTCCCAAAAGGAATGCAAAAATGACACTTCTTGAGGTTGAGTGTGATCTCGTATCTTCGATAGGTATCTAGCATTAGGTGTAAGCTTGCTATGTGGCACTTAACCAGCCCCAATACAATCCAAACATAAAAATATACCTCCAAGACCTTATGAATAAATTCCTTAAATGATGTAACAACCACATGCAAAAGGACTGTAAGCGCATTCCTCAATCCAAACGGAGTTATGATGTATTGAAAACAACCCCACTCATTCGTGAAGGTTGTCTTGCTCCTATCCTCTGGCGTGATTTTGATTTGGTGATACTGAGAGAACCCATCAGTGAAGGAATATGCTTCCCAGCCACCTACATTGTCCAACACTTCATCCGTGAACAGAGTCGGGAAAGGATCATGCACACAAGTCATTCAGTTTTATGAGATCCGCACATATCCTTATCCCATCCTTCTACTTTTTCTCTTGCACCACCATAGGGCTTACCCAATCAAATTCATCGACAAGCTCAATGATGCCTGCCATTAGCATCTTTTGTAGCTCTGAGCGAACCTTCTCCTTATATTTTAGATTGAGGTGATAATACCTCTGCTTAATTGGATTTGCATCAAGTTTTAATGTGATCTTCATCACTCCTAGGTCTCTGATTACTCCTTTCAGATCTGTAAACTTGGTAGGAAATAAGTCCTGGTATTGAAGAAAAAATTCACCGACCTTATCCACCATTGTGCCATCCCAATAGTCTCCAATCTTCACGAATTTGGGTTCGTCCTTCGAACTGATGTAAACTTGTTTTGTTTTCACTAGCGCGGTTATATCAAGGTTCTCAATCTATGTTCCTTGAACCTCGCGGTGGCCTTCTTTTTCTAGAATGTTAATCTTCTTCTCATCTTTAGCAGTTACATTATAACATTCAAGCATGTGACTAAGCTGAGTAGCCCATTATGGCTTACTTAGGTCTAAAGGATCTTGCGGTATCCTAAATATATGGCTGCTTTCACATCTTGTAGCACGTCATCAATATTGTCAAACTCGTCCTCAAAACTGAATGTCATCATGAATCCTTCGTGTAGGATATTCTAGTCACATGTCCCATTTTTATAAAACCAACTCACAAAAAGATAGAAAATATAGATCAATGACCTAGAAATAAGCCTCTTCGAGGGGGAAACCTCCTTTACATTACACAAATAAACAATTCTTAGATAATAAAAATGACAAGACCTCCTTTCTATATATAGGAGTCTAAAGGGTCATAATATAATTAGAGCAGACATAACAATAATAATGTAAGGGCACAATAATAACAATATGGGGACTACATGGGCACAACAATATAATAAGGGGGTTGTATTAATAATAATAAGGGGTTAGACTAGTAGTATAGTGACCTAATATGACCCTCTCCTTCAAAAAGTGCTATCCTCAATGCTTGAGTACTTCCTGCTGCTTCTGTATAGAATTATTGTCCTCCCATGTGGAATATTCAGCAAGTAAGTTCTTCCACTTGATGAGGTACTTTGAAATTGATCGATTTCGTAGCTGGTGGGTTCTTGTTTCTGTGACTGCTCTAGGCTCCAACATTACTTTTCCTCCCTCATCAAGTTCTGGTAATATTGTTTGAACTGGGATCTTCTGCAACTTTTGAATGAGTGGCCACACTTCTTCTTCCTTCTTCCATTCATACCTTGCTTCGTTTATCCAATTTGGTTGGATAATAGAAATGGTGCACAACAACGCTTCCACATCCTCATCCTTTCTTAACAGTGCACCTGCCACAACATTTTGCTTCCCTTTTTTGTAGATGATTTCAAGGTCATAACCCAACATCTTTGTGACCCATTTTTGTTTCTCTTCACAGGATAATCTTTTTTCTAAAAAGTATTTAATATTATCATGATCTGTTTTTACCTTGAAGTGTCTTCCCATTAGGTAAGGTTTCCATTTCTTAAGTGCGTGTAGTATTGCCAACATTTCCTTCTCGTAAATAGCTTTCTTCAGGGAAATTTGTTTTTATGTATGTAACCATAAAATACCCATAAAAAATTCTTTCATTGCGATGTTGATATGCTTGTTGTTTCATTTGATTCTGCACCAAAGTGGCTTTATCCTTTAAAATTTGGAGAACTTGTTGTTGATGCTCGATGTGATATTTCACTGCTTGAATCCTTTTCTTCTTTAGATTTCCTTCTATGTTGAGAGTTTGAGGAGTGGTAATTATGACCATTACAAGATATGGTCAGATTCATTTCTTGATGCTCTATGTGATCTTTCACTTCTTGAACATTTTTCTTCTTCATATGTCCTTCTATATTGATAGTTTAAGGAGTGGTAATTCTGACCATTGCATTACAAGATATGGTTAGATTCATTTCTTCTTTCTCGATGTGGTCTTTCACTTCTTGAACCTTTTTCTTCTTGATATGTCATTCTATCTTAAGAGTCCGAGGAGTAGTAATTCTTTCCAATGCTTTACAAGATATAGTCAAATTCATTTCTTCTTTCTCGGGGGTTGGTTCCTGGTGTATATACTCTTCTTTTGATGTTTGTTGATCCTTTTCTTCCTCCTCTCCACAATCAATGTAAAATAATTTCTTCTCAACACACTTATGACCTTTAATGTATTTGTTATCACAATTGTAACAAGGCCCTTTTTCTCCTTTTTCTTCCAATTGTTGTGGTGTATCCCTTGTAGGTTGTGGAAGGCTAGGAGAAACAAAAATTCAATCTTTATAGTTGTGACGGGTAGACTTCCTTGTTACCATAATTTTGCTTTCCACTTTGTAACAAAGCCCTTTTACTCTTTTTTCTTCCAATTGTTGTGGTGTTTCTCTAAAGAAGGTGTTGCTCTTTGTATCCTCATAATGTGCTATCATTTCCTCTGTGAAAATTGACCACGTAACAAGTTGTTTACGAGAACAAAGCCCTTTACACCATAAAAATTGATCCGGTTCTAAATATGAAGATTCAATACATACCTTTTGTAATAGTGGTACACCATGTAGATCAAAATATTGCTCCATCTATAACATCCACTTTACTAGATCCTTGCCATCAAACTTCCTCATCTTTCTTTTTCTTGATTTTTGTAGCTCAATCATCAAATGACTATAACTCTATAATTTCAAATCTTCTAGTTCTGAAATTAATGATATGTAGTAGTCCTCTGCGTCCTCCTTTCATTGCCACTAGTCTAATCTAAATTGGATTCTCCAAGAAAGAGTGATGCACGTTATCCCAAGATGACCTGATTATACACCTTTTCATAATAGCGAACTTGTAGGACGTGCCACGTGTCACCGTTTTGATCTTTACATCTGAAAAATACATACAAGAAACTATAGTCCATCCTCTTTCTATAACTTCTTACTAAATTTCAATCTGATCCTTAGAGAGAGAGTTATGACGATTTTCCCAAGGTCACCTATTTAAGATGTAATTTGGGAGTCTGCAAACATCCTAACTTCCTCATACCATAAATCCTAAAATATAGTACGAAAAGATTTGAAATTTGAACTGGTGGTTCAAAACGATTCTGACTCAAATGGTTTTTCTTGTAGCTTTTGAAACGTCATAGAAACAAAGTTATAGCACAAATTCCACAATGACTTGTTTGGAGCAGCAAAACCTTAGAATCGAAAGCTCTGATTCCAAATGTTATAGAACCAGCTCACAAAAAGATAGAAAAGATAGATCAAAGCCTTAGAAGTAAGCCTCTTCGAGGGGGAAACCTCCTTTACATTACACAAATAAACAATTCTTAGATAATACAAATGACAAGAGATCCTTTCTATATATAGGATTCTAATGGGTCATAATATAATCAGAGCCGACATAATAATAATAATGTAAGGGTACAATACTAAAAATATTGTGGGTAGGCCGGCTCATGATGAGACCTCCTGTTCCAAGGAATTTTTATTTTTCTGACATGCCTCTTGGATCATAACCCCAGTGTGGTGGCCATAGTGGGAATGGCACTTCACGTTCTTCTTTATGATGATGGTAGGCTAGCTCTTGATGAGACCCCCTATCCTTCATCTAACAAATCATGTTAGCAATCATATAGATAAATATTTCTCTTTTTCTTCTTTCCTTTTATATAGCACTTTTCCTATTTATATACAGAGGGTGGTTCAATACTCCTTAAGGGTAGGGATGGTGGAAGAAGTCTGAACATCTCAATAGAGAAAAATATACCCTTATTCTTATTCAATAATAATGATCAAAAAGAATTATGGGGATTTTAGAAAGAACCATCATGATAAAAATAATCAATCATATTTTTATTAGTAAAATAAAGACATCAAGGTGATATAAATAGTTGTGTCCTTTCCTCTTTTCTCTTATCAATTCAAAGAAATTTCTTCTAAAGATGACGATTTTTATGTGATTTGTTGATTTTAGTATCCTCTAGTTTTTGTATTCTCGTATAAATGTATAGTCGTGCTTTAAATAATCATCACTCACAAAAAAAATCCTCTAGACACAAAAAGAAGAAAAATTCAATCCAAAAATGTTGTCCTCAAGATAGAACGGCTACTATTTCTTTAGAGGGACAACAAAAGAATATTTTCACTCAAAAACCGCAAGCAAAAAGGAAAAAAACATGCTCAAAGTTGTTATTCCTTGAGAGGAACAGCAGTTGTTCCTTAATCAGAATAGCTAAGAAAGCAAGTGCAAAAAAATGCGGAAATGTTGTTCCTTCAGAAAGGAACAACAGAAAATGAAAGTGTTGTTCCTTTAGAGAGGAACAACAGAAAATGAAGGTGTTGTTCCTTCGGAAAGGAAAGGAAGAAAATGAAAGTGTTGTTCCTTTAGAAAGGAACAACAGAAAAACGAAAGTGTTGTTCCTTCAGAAAGGAACAGTAGAAAAACGAAAGTCTTGTTCCTTTGGAAAGGAACAACAAAAATGTGGATGTGTTGTTTCTTTAGAAAGGAACAACAAAAAAGTAGAAGTGTTGTTCCTTCAAAAAGTAACAGCAAAAATGCGGAAATGTTATTCCTTTGAAAAGGAACAACAAAAATGCAGAAATGTTGTTCCTTCGGAAAGGAACAGCAAATGGTGAAAATGTTGTTTCTTCTGAAAGGAACAACAAAATGCAAAGGTGTTGTCCCTTCGAAAAGGAACATCAAAATGGTGGAAATTAGGAACCTACATGTTAGCGTTGTTTGATTGTTGCTAGACCTTAGTTAGGCTAGTGGGATCGCCCTTGTCTGAAGAGGGGATTTACCTACACAACAATTGTGTAAGACAGCTTCTGAGACTCCTTCTCTACTTCATTGGATCTCTTCACTCAATCTCCTCTTAGCTTTTCTAAGTGTGGCTGCTCCAAAACTTCCTGAAGATACTTCTCAGACTTCTTTTGGGGCCACATGTTGAGAAGTAATTTACTCTTCCTCTCAACCACCAAGTCTCTAATATTTTCATTTGTCATAAAGGCTTTTCATGCATCCTCAAGAGCATATAGGTTCTTGGCTAGTACACAAATTTGTTTCAACTCTCCCGTCGTCATGAAATTTTATGGAAAAAGAGTTGGTTTTAAATGAATGATATCTTCCTCATTCAAAATCCTATTCAACCAACTGCTTTTTTGAATTTGGGTATTTTTTCAAAAAGAATCCAATTTTGCTAATTTTTTCTAAAAAATTTGCAAAAAAAAATTCAGATCTACTCTGCAAACTCACGGGCCAAAAGAAAAAATCAAGTTCTAGATCTGATACCATGTAGAAAATCTTGTAGATTCACAAGATAATTCAATTTTGTAAGGCAAGAGACAAGAATATACTTCTACTATTTACAGCGGAATCCCATAAACATCAAGAAAACAATAATCAATAGAGGAATAGAATCAAAGGCACATAACACAATAAATATATGGGGAAAGCCATAGCTCAAAGCCCCACTATCTGTTTTGTATTAATCCGGAAAATCAAGATGAGATTACAATTATTTTTCTCTCTAAAACAATCCCAAAACTAAGCAAATTCAATATCCAACTCATGAGCAAGCTCAAGTCAAAAGCTTAGCCTCTTCATAAGCTCTCCATGTCTCTATTTTAATGTTTCCTTGGTCAAAGAATTTATATGAATACAATATGCTCTGCTCAACCTTTAGGTTAACCGACGCACATATTTCCTATCCTCTACTTGATGACTTCCTTTGGTAAATACTTAGAGCCAAATTTCCAACCCACCAAGATTTTAATTCTTTGCACAATTCCTGAGAGAATTAGTCTGTATTTAAAGGGAAATTCTTCATCCATAACTACACAAACCTTCTAGGTTCGGTTCCTGATCGCATGCACTATTAGTGCAAATTAGAAAAACATAGAACAAATAGTACACTATCCTTTCACTTTAGTCTCAACTGTGTCTTTCTCTGAATCTATGTGCATTAGTTTTTGATGAGGGAATGTTCAGTTAACTAGGTAGCACTAGTTGAGTTCACTAATGCATCAACTGACTATTAACTAACTATTAGTTCCTCAAATAGTTTCAAAGTAATTTAACTGGACATGACTTAGTAAACTGAGTTAACTGATTACAACCCATACTTCACTCATCCTAGACCCTTATAATATAGTGAGAACATATACATGACTTCAAAAAGACTCCCATCTTGAAATTCATAAGTTAACTAAGTCATCTCATTGTAGTTAACTATTACAAGTTGTTATGAGAATAAAATTCGATTTTAATTCTAAGTGTAATTCAAGGACAAATTAAATTGGAATTTCTAGATTCTATTTTTGTCATTTCTTGTTGTTATTTCCAAAATATGGGGCATGTATAAGAATCCTTTACAAATCATTGATTAGTATGAGAACTTGAAAAGGTAGCCTAGTGAAATAATAAAGGATTTCTCAACATATTTCAACAAGATGTACAATTCCATACTTCCAGACATAAAGACTCCTCCCAGATTATATTTACTCCATTATCCTAATGTTTTTGATCCTGAGATGGCATACCAACTCACCAAGAGAAATCCAATGATACTTGAAGTCGTGCAAAGATAAAGAAATCCAAAATGAAATTAGAAAGAAAGGTAATTATAAAAGAAGAGCATGCCAGTTCCTCTGATGCAAAACTTGATACCTTGGTCAAAACAATGGAGAACATGATGGAGAAGATGACATTAATTGGTTGAGCCACTATTAAAGAGCCTCAAGCTGGTCCTTAGATCCAAGATCCAAATTTTCGAAGACAGACACCAGAAAAAATCAAGCAAAGGGATCAGAAAGGTCTAGAGCAATAACAAAAACCAGTAAAACCACCTTTTCAATAGAATTATTCCGAAGAAACGGATGAAGAAGATGAGAAAATACTGAAAGAGATAAGTCTTTTTTTTTGGTTATGGGAAGCAAACTATGTATTTGATGATGGAGGATCAAGAACAAGAGAAGTTTGAGAATTTTTTAATAGAAGACGAAGAATCACTACTTACCGAGTCCCAAAATAACATGATGATGGATAAAATTGAGAAGTATAGAAAACAATATGAAAATGTCGTCATGCAAGTCCAAAGACAGTACAATATGAGAAGCAGAAATGTGGGAAACAATGAAACAAGGAAAGATGTGGCATTCAGTAGTGTAAACAAAATATGTGGTAGTCAATAGTGTAAAGAAATATGTCCCCAACAACAGTGGTCAAAATAATTATCCTCCCATCACCATTTTACAAAGGAAAAAGGATACTTATAAGGACACTGCAAAAAATAAATATGTTGTTCATAAGGAGGTAGAAAAAAAATCAAATCCTTTTAATTTCGAGACTGAGTTTGCCAAGTAGAAAACCTCCATTCACCTTGTTGAATTAATGAGAAATGATCAATATAGAACTCAAATTTCAAACGAACTGAGAGTAGGAAATACTTCTGATAGTGTCAATATAGTTGATGAAGATCAAGCTATCATTTTTGGGCCAAAGATTGATGTCAAAGTGCATGATGGATATGTGTGTCCTTTTTATGTTAGTCTGAATGTGCATGATGAAATATTGCACAATGATATGCTAGATTCTCGGGCCTCACAAAATTATATGCTAAAAGTGATTATGAAGTGGTTAGGGCTTGACATCACCAGAACATCCAAGGAGTTGTACTTGTTTGATTCCAGCAAAGTGAAATGCTCGGGATTGATCAAGGATTTAGTATTCTCATAAACTAATATTCGTTCCAAAAGTATGGTGATGGATATCATTGAAGCGGACATACTTCCCAAATTTGGCATGCTTCTTTCCATATCATGGATGGAAAAGATAGATGGTGAAATGAAAACTAATATGAATTACATACCATCTCACCTTTGGTGTTCAAACAAGGAGGTTGTATAGAGAACCACTCATGCAATACATTATTAGCAAAAAAGAGAATCCTACAAATCATCCGGTATATTATGTTCATTATGATTTAAATTCTTTTGTTTTATTTAATTATAGGTTTCCTGATGAAGAGGAGACAAATATAGTTCTTATATTGTAAATAAAAGAGGAGGAATGTGTGAAATAGGCCAATAATCAAATTGAAGAACATGGGAACAAAATAGTTCATAAAAAATTTGATAAATTGAAGGTTAAAGTATGTAAAGAAGAAGAACCAAAACAACAACTTTGTACCATGCATTTTGATGGGGTAGTGAGAAAAGAAGATGCTAGTGCATATGTATGGATAGTCATCATGTACCTAGAAAGACCGTGCTCTTTTCATATGAATTATTTTGTTATTGTACCAACAATATGGCAGAGTATGAAGCACTCCTTTCAGGCTTGCCAGTCTTGAAGAAAGTAGGGGCCAAAAGGATAGATGTATATGGAGATTTGGAGTTAGTCATTAGGAAAGCCATAGGTGAGTACTAGATAAAACATCCATAGATGCATGCTTACCGAAATGTTGTCCTGGATTTCCTGCAAAAATTTTATGAACATAGATTTTTAGTTGTTAGTAGAAGATAAAATGTTGTTGCGTATGCCTTGGCCACATTAGCCTTAATTTCGAGACATACGGCAGTGTTAGAAGAAAGTACAAAGTTGAAGTGAAATATATGCCCACTGTCTGAGAAAATATGAATTACTATCACGTTTTCAAGAAAGAAAAACATTTGGAAAATTTCGTATTGATGAAAGAGGAATTTTCCAAATTAAGGATTGAAAGTGACTGCAAGATAGAGGAAGATGGAAAATAGAGTTTCATAAACCAGATTAAGGAAGATTGGATAAACAGGGAACGTAATTGAAGGAAATGCAACCAAAAGACAATGCTATACTAAGAGGGATGGTACCATTATCAGATATTTTCAAGCAAAATGATGTATCCAAGAGGCTGAAATTTATACCTACAGAAGCTAGGAAAGAGTAATGTAACATAGGTACAGCAGACCAACCAAAGATGATCAACTTCTAGAACACTTAAAATCCATAAATGAAGCATAATTATTTGCATTCATTGAGAGAGTTTTTTGATTTCTTTTCTTGGGGATATGAGGACTTGAAGGTATATGACAAGGACATCATGCAACACACAATACCAATCAAGGAAGACCAGAGGCCATTTAAAATGAAGTTGCAGAGGAAAAATCCTGTTATGCTAGCCATGATTGAAAAAGAGGCAAGGAAATTGTTTGATGCTAACATTTTAATACCTCTTATATTTTCTAAATGGTTATCTAAGCTAGTGCCAGCTAGGAAGAAGAAACGGGAAATCAGTTTGTGTGAATATTTTAGGAATTTTAACAAGGTGTCTCTCAAGGACAACTAGTCATTGCTGAAAATGGATCATATCCTTTAGAAAGTGGCATGTGCAAGGAGGATGTCACTTCTAGATGGTTTTTTGTGGTATAACTAAATTTGGGTTACCCAAATATCAAGGCAATATTGCATTCACTACACCTCGGGGAAACTTAGAATATCCTAAGATGCCTTTCGGTTTGATGAAGGCAAGAGTGAAATTTGAAGATCTGAAGGAAAACTTCCTAGTGATATATTTGGATGATGTCACAATTTATTCCCCGTCAGATGAGGAAAATTTGCAACACTTAAGGGTAGTTTTTATAAAGTATACAAAATTTGGCATTTCACTCAACCCTAAAGAATCTTTTTTTTTGGGTAGGAAGAAGGGAAATTGTTATGCCATTTCATTTCCAAAGACAACATTAGAATTGATCCAAGAAAAATTGAAGCCATTCAAAGGACAAATATTACCAAAATTTAGAAAGAAATCAAGTCGTTTATTGACACAATACATTTCTAAAGAAGGTTTATTCCTAATCTAGATGAACTCTTGGGGAGAATTACATACATGCCAAAAAAGGACAACGAAGTAAAATGGAATGAGAAAAGTAAAAAATCCTTCAATGAAGTAAAATATACATTATCATATTCCCTTGTGCTTGTTGGTCAAGAATACACTTGGCATTTTATCATCTTTTCTTTCACTTTAGAACACAGTATTGTAGTTGTTTTGATGCAGAAGGATCAACAACATGAGTAGGAACCCATAACATATTTTAGTAGAACACTTAGGGATGCTTCTCTCAAATATAATATTATGGGAAAATAGGAATTTTCTCTATTGAAGGCTTTCAACGACTTCCAGGTGTATATTCTACATTCTCATGTTGTTGCCTACGTGCCAAGTGTCATTGTCAAATACATTCTTACACATAATGATCTAGAAGGTAGGCGTGGTAATTTGTTGCCTCCATACTTGAGTATGATATTGAAATTAAGCTCACAAAATTGATAAAGGGATAAGGGCTGGCGAAAATGATGGAAAAGTCAAAGCTGCATGCTCTGGAGATAAATTTCCTTGATGCCCTATCAGAAGAAGATGAGTTGAGGCCAGTTCAGTAGGTTGTAAAAAGCTTTGTTGTCTCTCCATGGTATGAAAACATATTTTATGTATTGCAACACTTACAAGCATGCCCATGTTTGGCCAAAACCAAAGCTATATTTTTTAAGTTGAAACCAGTAAAATATTGTTTTAAGGATCAATTTTTGTATCAGAAGGATCCTAGTGCCATGTTGTTAAACTGCATGTTGGAAAATGATGCTCAGAAGACCATGGAGGAATTTCATAAAGGGGACTGTGGAACCATTGCAAACAAGAACCTATGGTTCGGGTTTTTTTAGGAAACTATGTTTACTGATGTGTATAGAAGAATTGCTAGCTCTTAAGAATTCCAAGGAATTGAAGGAAGGAAGAAATTAGTCCTATTGCACCTAAAAACCATATCAGTTAAGTCACCATTTTATCAACAGGGACTTGATTTTATCAGATAAATCCATTCTACTCCTTCGGGACAACACAAGTGGATATTGCCAACAAATGATTAATTCACCAAGTGGACTGAGGGAGTTCCAATGAGAGAAGCTACAATTATGGTGATTATTTAGTTTTTGGGGCAAAATGTTTTGTCCAGGTTTGGTTTCCTACAATAATCATTACAGATAATGTTGTTACTTTTAGGTCAAAGAAGATGGTGGAGTTTTGTCATAAATAAAACATTGTCCTTCATCTCTCAAAAATTGGTTACCCTCATGGTAATAGTTTGGTTGAATATTCCATTAATACCCTAGTTAATGTTATCAAAAAACTATTTCAAGAGAACAAAAGAAGTTAGCACAAGAAACTGGTAAATGAATTGTGTGTTCAACATGTGAGCACCAAAATGTCAACATGCAGGTCTCCTTTTCAACTAGTGTATGGCATTGATGTAGTTTTTACTTCTTCATTAAGAGTTCATGTGATGAAATTGTTGCAAGAAGCAGAAGTGGAACCCAATGATATAAAAATGAGAATCAATCATATGATGTAGCTTCAACATTTAAGAGAATAGGTATAAAAAATACCTAGATCATATAGGACTGAATCAAAAAAAATTATGACAAAAGAACCAAAGCAATTGATTTCCATATTGAACTCTTGGTGCTAAAATGGGATGCCCTAAATGAGGACAAAGGAAAACATGGGAAGTTTGAAAAACTATCGAAAGGTTATTTTAAGGTTGTTTCTTTTCACGAAAATAATGCTTATCTACTGAATGAATTTTTAAGAGAGCCACTTGGAGGAGGGCCAGTCAATGGTAAGTTGCTGAAACATTTTCTTGTTTAAGTTACACCTGATCCAACATTTCATTGTGTATACCATTTTATTTTCAACATTTCAAGTGTGGGTGGTTGTCATTAGGATTTGAAGCTGAAGTGAAGGCCCCAATATCCTGATAGTCTGCTGCCATATGTAAGTGCAATAATTCAATCATTTATTTAATTTTAGTAAGTAACTTAGTCATATTTTCATTTTTTGATTTTTGAATCAATTGCTTGATTGTTTGAATAGGCTAGTAGTGTATTTTTTGTTCTTGCCACCTCACTAAGAGGATTCCATCCCCATTGGGGTCGATTTTAGGGTCCTATAATACAAATCATTGATGTTGGCCTCTTACTATTCATCTTGGTCGATTTAGCCCATGAATCACTTGATATCATAGCCTAAAATGCTTTGATGTTAAAAGGGTCATTAGTCAAATTAGTATAAGGTTGGGAATAATTTTTTCTTGTCAAAATTTTTGTAACATGACCTTGAAAATAAGATCAAAATGAGTAGCTCTAAATCAAATTTTCAATGAGCTATAGATCTCTCCAAAAGGATTTGTTACATTCCTATACCAATAGGAGTCATAATTTTTGAATGACTGAGATTAAAACTTGTTATATGTACATACCTTTGCTTTCTGCAAATGTTTTCCATATTAAAAAAAATTAAACTTGTAAAGAGGGTATGTCCTAAAGGAATAATCAATGGACAAAATGAATAAAAATGTCAAAAAAGTGAAAAATACAAACCCTAAGAAGAGGGAAAAGACCATGAAAATGAGCAAGCCAAAATGCCACTACTATTTACTTTTTGTGTATAATAAATGCTTATGTGCAATTTGTAATCCTTGCCATAATCCATGATAGTAAAAATGTTTAAACTTTACTATTTCATGTTTTCAATTTCATGTCTATAGATAGAGAATAAATATTTTGCCAAACCATGTAACCTTGGTTGATAATTAGATAAGTAGAGTAAATAAAAGGAGCTCAATTGTTTAATCTAAGCCCTTGGATGTAATAAGGTTAGATTTAGTTATTTTACTGTTGTAAAGGAAAAACAAAAGTCTTTGATAAGGGTTTGCTAGCTAAAATGAACCCTAATAAAGAGAAGTAAAAATGGTAGGATGTGTAGATGGCTAAGTACAAGAAAGGTTGTAGAAGTATGATGATCTATTAGACAAAAAGCAAATTTAACATTCTCATCATATAAGTTCCAGAGATGAATGAACAATCAAGCATGCATATGATTTACAAATTCAAGATAATTAACTTCCTCCATTCATTTCACCCTTTTCTTTACTAGTTTCCCATAAATAAAGTTCAAAGTACTTAAAACATTAGATTCAAAGAGGCTCAGGGCTTTTCTATGACTTTTGGAGGGACCAGACCCTCATCTCAATGATTTATGGATACTAAGTGCTAAATTCCCCTCATAAAAGTTCATCCCCCACTTCAGTTCACTCATTTCCCTGATAAAACCCCCTTTTCCTAAGGTTAAAACACTATTTGCCTAGGAAAAGAATTCCCCCCCCCCACCATAAAAAATTTTCATATCAAAAAACCCAGCAAACAAATTACCCTAAGTAATTAATGTTATAAGTGATAAAAAGAATTTAAATCGTGAAAAAGCATTGGTTTTCTGTGTTGTGTCCTTTTTCACCCATTCATATTAATTACTAATTTTATATATTAATTCCCGAAAACCCACTATCTCGTACATATTTAACTCCTCTATATAAAATAACCCAACCCATTAGTTTAGTTATAAAGTATAGTACTACCCCTTATCCCTAAAAACATATTAAAATCCCACCTTAATACATCGTTAACGCCGATACTGCCACACTTAAGTGCCCACTAGGCCCCCCAGCTATTCTCCATGAGGCTTCCCCACTCGATCACTGTGCAATCATCTCCCTCCACATTCGATGGCCACTATTCATATCGGGCCAACCCAGTATCCATCCCTTACCCACTTGAAAAAGTGGATTTTCCACCAGCCCCTGATTCTACGTGTCAATCAATGAGTGGAATCGGACGACCCCTCCCAAGTACCACTGAGTGCCCCAAAAGTGGTGCGATAGAAACTATTTACTACCTGCTCGCTACAGCACAAACTGACCACTATTCACCCCATACCAAAATTGAATTTTCGTGCATGAAGCCAAAATGCCCCGAGTCATTTTTTTCGCTGGAATTTTAACTATAAACCTCTGTATCCACGCATGCTACCTGTGAACATCGAAGCCATCAACCCACATCCAATTTCACTCCAAAGATGTCGCAAACTACCCAAACAACCTTACAACCTGTACAGAACCCCTTCAACTATCTATAGTCACCAGTCACCCTGTTCAAAGCCACTTTACCTCATTTCTAGGTATTTCAACTTGTATTCACCCACTACCCTATCAAATTAAAAGAAACATGTTACCAAGTTTTCTTAGTTAAGTTTAAAATTAATAAAAGAAACTGAAGAACTCAAGTGCACTCTCTGTTAAACCAAAATTACCCTAAAATACTGTGAATCACCTCCCCCACACTCAAATCCACAAGAACTAAGAATGACTACCCCAATTGCCATGGATGTGACACCCATCTCTACACCCCACATAGACCTGGACCACCTCCACCTAGATGATAGGGAATTTTTAAGAAAAGACACCTTTGTCATAAAGATCATGCTCAAAATACGATTCCAAAGTAGGTATAACTTCCTAAACCATGTTGATAAAATTAGCCTTTGTGAGTCAAATTTTCCCAGATAACAATTCCTCCAAGTCCACATTTTCCCAGAAATTGTTCATTATTGCCATGCCAACTATGTCCCCAGTGAAAGAGTAGTCTGGTCCCCTAACCAGACCATACTTTTCACTATCACCGCTGAATCTATAAATGAGATGCTACAACTCCTCCCTGGCCAAAACTTGACTCCTCTCTCAATTAGAGATTTGTTGGACTTATTTCCCAAGATTAGCCCTGCAAGATTGGAATAATTAATCCAAACCTTCATCATAGAAGAGAAGTATACCCCAAAAGACCCCCCTCCATATGTAGCAACTATCTTTTCTCCTTGGGGTAGAAATATTGTATCCATGATATCTTGTGTTTTGGGATATTCCATCAGTGAATATATTGATGAGATTATTTTAGCTTCTTCTCCATATATAGTCCAGGGTAGCCTCCTACTATCAATATGACTATGATCAGTTCATAGCTAATAGGATGCATGAACATTTCCTCAGAATGAGTAACGGGAGCATATTTAAATACTTCTCCATCTTGTATCACCTTTTCCTATACTTCCAAGCAGACAAATTCCCACTTACCTTATAAAAGTTGGACACCAAGGGCCAACCAAGATCAGACATCTTATAGACCCCATTGATTCATCAATATTCCTCCCCCTATTCATACAATGAATTCATAGATTCTGTTGTCCACCCTGTGATGCCCATGCTTAGTGGAACCCCTCCACCAAGAATCAGTCATGAAATTAGGAGAGTCATTCATCTAAATATCAGTCATCGGGTGGGAGATTGGTACTTGTACCAAAACCACACTGAAATAAGGATTTATGGTTATGAGCTAGCCCCATAAGAACTACCTAAGTACCTCCCAATGAGGTTATTTACCCTGGAGTACTACAGGCAAATAAGAAATTCAAATGAGGTAAAATTTGTTAAAGAAAAAAAGAAAGCCCAACTCAAAATCAAAGACCAATTGGGTCCTTTTATTTGTAATAACAGAGAAGCTGGGAACAAAGAAGACCTGATCCTTCAGAGATTATTAAAACAAAGCTTCATATGGAGATATGATCCCTTGGATTTCATTTGTAAATGAAGGCATAAGAACAATATGGCTCCCTATATCCATCACCGCATTCATCTAATAGGAAATTATGGTAACCAATTACAATCAGTGGAAAAAACTTTAGAGGACAGGGATACTATTGAAGTTGTTATGGAAAACACATTAATAGATCTAGAAAAACAAATTTATGAGGGTTCTTTCCTGTAGGTGCCAGAACAGTCAGATAGGCTAGAACAATCAACCAGGACAAAGCAATGAGAAGAAACAAAAACTACTTCATGTTCCCATCCAGTAATGAAAACTCCTCAGAATGAGGAGAAGGTCCCAAAAAGGAACAAAGAAGGGGCTTCCAGTTTAGGAATACCTAATTCTAATATATATCAAGAGTCAAACAAAAGGAAAAATCCTAATCTATCCTCTGAGTAAGAGTTCACCGGTGACTCAATTGAGGTCACCAACATAAAGGTTAAAAGAAGCAAGCCAACCACTCCATCTGGGAATATGTAGGAGCCCTCCACTGAGATGTTGATGAGGTAGCAAAGTGTTGAGGTATCTTCCTCTAGAATTCTTGGAGATAAGGACCAGGATATTAAGGAATGATACAAAGAGATTAAAGCCAAGAATGAGAGGCTTAAAGCCTAAACATATGCACAGTATCTAAAGAAGACCACCACTAATCAACAAGGCTAATGTCAGCCTTTGATATCAAAGAGGGAAAAATGTAGATGATTTTTATCAAGCCAACCACTCAGCAGCCAATAATAGCATCAGATTTCAAAATGGTTGATTCTAAATTACTGGCAAGGGATATTCATCCCATTGACCAGATTAAACTACAAAAGCACACAGGGGAGATGATATACTCCAATTAACAGGGAAGGTGATTTCTACCCACCAATCACAGAACTTCCTAAACAATATATCGGCACAATTTCAGTTGGGGAAGGCCTCCTCATAGGCAAAGGATAATTGAATGAAGTGCTTATAGGACTTAGTGATTGAATTGGGACACGATCCCAAAGATGTAAAAGGTACACAACAACTAATTAAAAATAAAAATGATGACATTGTTGCCCTCAAGAAGTAGCTAAAGATACCCCAGCTGTATCACCCATAAACAAGGGAATTCCTAGAAGCATAGCAAGGACATGAAGAGCTCATTAACTTGGTCCTGAAGCTAAATGAACAACTCAAGGAGATAGCATAATAGCATAATATTTCCAGTAATAGCATAATAGTATTTAGCAGCAACAGGTACCGAAGAAGAGAAAGCAATAGAATTAGTAAAAGCCATGGAAGAGATGTCTATCCAGGCTACAGAGATGAAGAGACTAAAGGAAAAGCCCTGAGGGATGCGCCCTTAAAATACATCATAATGGAAAAGCAAGCCTTTGCTTTGGTCAAAGCTATCAAAGATTTTAGAGTTTACATTTTATATTCTCATATAATAACCTATGTCCATAATTCAGTAGTCAAGGATATCCTAACTCAAGATGGTCCAGATTTAAAGGGAGGGAAATGGATCACTACTATATTATAATATGAGCTACAAATCAAACCAACCAAGTTAATAAAATTCCAAGTTTTAGCCAAGATCATGACTGAATCGAACTATCAGGCCATAGATATAAATTTTATTGTAGAAATGGATAATGGAGAGGAGATGGTGACTCCACCAATCAGCCAGGCCCTTATTGAATCACCATGGTATGTTGATATCATATATCTTCTACTAAATCTACAAGCTCCTCCTGAATTATCCTTGACCAAAAGCAAGTTTTTAGAAATGAAATCTTCAAAGTTTTGCATTGTAGATAATGCTTTATTTTGGAGGAATCATGAGGGTATTCTTCTCAAATTCTTATTAAAAGAAGAATTTGACAAAGTATTACAAGACTTTGATGTAGGTGATTGTGGAAGACATATTTACTGGAAAACCATTGTAGACAAAATTCATAGATCCGGTTTATATTGGCCTACTTTCTTTTCTGATGTAAAGAAATATGTAACCTCCTCTCGTAAATTTCAAACTTTTGAAGGAAAGAAAAAGCTTCTACCCCTGCCCCTAAAACCAATCTCTACTAAAGCACCTTTTCAACAATGGGGTCTAGATCTTCATTGGTAAAATCCACCCACCTTCCTCTGCCCAACACAGATGGATCCTAAATGCTAGAGATTATTTCATGAAATGGATAGAAGCCATACCATCAAGACAAGACACTAGCACTGTTATAATAACCTTTCTTGAGGCCAACATCCTATCTAGATTTGGGTGCCTAAACAAAATCATCACTAATAATGCAGTAGCTTTCAAATCTAGGAAAAACGATAGATTTTTGTAGTAAGTATCATATAACTCTTGACCATTCCATAGCTTATTACCCTTAAGGAAATGGACTAGCATAATCCTAAAGAAAAAGTTTGGTAAATATCATCAAAATATTGCTAGAGTATAACAAGAAAACATGGAACAAAAAGCTTGTAAATGCCTTATGGATAGACAAGCTAGCCACAAACAAGTCAATTGGTACTTCTCCCTATCAATTAGCTTATGTAATGGAAGTTGTTTTCCCATCTTACTTGGGAACACTAGTAATGAATTTTCTCCAAGAGTTGCAGGTTGAACCAAATTATATCCGAAGAAGATCAACCAAACAATTCACTTGTAGCAAATCAGGGAAGAAGTGTACATCAGATGTCATGTTGTGTAGGAAAGGATCAAGAAGAATTTTGATAAAAGGACTAAGGCTTAATATTTTAACCTAGGGGACAAAGTTCTAAAATGAGATTCAAGGAGAGAAGATAAAGGTAAACATGGGAACTTTGATTTCCTATGGAAAGGCCCATATATCATTTATGCTTTTAGAGGTAATAAAGCTTTCTTCGTCAAAGAAATGGATGGCACAGAAGCAGAAGGAGGACCATTGAATGGTCGAATGCTAAAACACTATATTAAACCTAGTTACTAACATCACTTATCATTTTTACATGCTTTACTTTCAAAAGTCTAGAGTTGATTGGATGATGATTTTTGAAGTTGAATCCCGGAGAGAAGGACCTAAGATTTAAAATTTTTACTATCATAAATAGTAATAATATAGAAGCACAAAAGGGAAATGTTGCAAGGTAATAGAATAACCATTCAAAAGGCCATTTATCTACAAAGTTAATGACATTTCTCCAGGAAATTCCATCCCCAAGTGGAGCCATTGTTAGGTTCATATACCAATAGGAGTCATAATCATTGAATGACTGAGATTAACACTTGTAATATGTAAATACATTTTCTTTCAGCAAATGTTTTCCATATTCAAGAAATTTAAAAAATGTAAAAAGGGTATGTGCTAAAAGAATAAAAAGGTCAAGAAAAGATGAAAAATATGAACACCAAGAAGATGGAAAAGACCATGAAAGTGAGCAAGAAAAAATGCCACTATTATTTACTTTTTCTATATAATAACTGATTATGTGCAGTTTGTAATCCTTGCCAAAATCCATGATACTAAAAATGTTTAAACCTGACTGTTTCATGTTTTCAATTTCATGTCTATAGATAGAGAATAAAAACCTGGCTAGACAGTGTAACCTTGGCAGATAATTAGATAGGTAGAGTAAATCAAAGGAGCTCAATTGTTTAATATGAGCCCTTGGATGTAATAAGGTTAGATTTAGTTAGTTTTCTTTTGTAAAGGAAAATAAAAATTATTTGATAAGGGTTTTCTAGCTCAAATGCACCCTAATGAAGAGAAGTGAAAATGGTAGGATGAGTAGATGGGTAAGTAAAAGAAAGGTTACAGAAATATGATGATCGATTAGACAAAAAGAAAATTTATCATCCTCATCGGAAAAGTTCTAGAGATGAATGAACAGTCAAGCATGAAAATGATTTACAAAGTCAAATTAATTAACTTCCTCCATTCATTTCACCTTTTCTTTACTAATTTCCCATAAATAAACTTCAAAGTACTTAAACTTTTACAGTCAAAGAGGCTCAGAGCATTCCTCTAACTTTTGGAGGGACCAGAACCTCAACTCAATGATTCATGGATATCAAGTACTAAATTCCCCTCATAAGAGTTCATCCCCCCTTTCAGTTCATTCATTTCCCTAATAAAACCCCCTTTTCCTAAGATTAAAACATTATTTTCTTAGGAAAACCATTTCCACCCCCCCCTCCCCCCCCACCACATAAAGAATTTTTGTATCAAAAACCCACCAAAACACATTACCCTAAGTATTAATGTTAACATGTGAAAATAATTTAAATCATTAAAAAGAATTTTCTTAGTGTTTTGTGTCCCTTTTCCACCCATTCATATTAACTACTAATTTTACATATTAATTCTCGAAAACTCACTATCCCATATATATTTAACTTCTCTATATAAAATAACCCCACTCGTTAGTTTAGTTATAAAATATAGTACTACCCATTATCCCTAAAAAAATATTAAAATCCCACCTTAATCCATTGTTGACCCCGATACTGCCACACTTAAGCACCCGTCGGCCCCCCTGACTATCCACCACACAACTTCCCCTCCCGATCACCTTGCGGTCGTCTCCCTCCACATCCAACAACACCTATTCATATTTGGTCAACCCAACGTCTATCCCTTACCCGCCTGAAAATGTGGTTTTCCCACCAACCCCTGATGCTACATGTCAGCTTATGAGTGGAATTGGGTGTCCCCTCCCAAATACCACTAAGCACCCAAAAGTAGTGCGATAGAAACCATTTAGTGGTTTCCCGCTACATGAGAAACTAACCACTGTTCACCCCATACCCGCCAAAATTTTCTTTTTGCACATAAAGCCAAAAAGATCTGAATCATTTGTTTCCACTGGAAGTTTGATTGTAAACCTTTGTACACATGCATGCCACCTGTGAACGTCGAAGCCATCAACCCATGTCGAATTGCACTCCAAAGACACCACAAACTGCCTAGAAAACCTTGCAGCCTATACAAAACCCCTTCAACTATTTAGAGTCACCAGATATCCTATAAAGAGCCATTTTACCTCATTTATAGGTATTTAAACTTGTATTCACCCACTACCCTCTCAAATTCAAAGAAACCAGTTACTAATTTTTCTTAGTTAAGTTTAAAAGTAATTAAAGAAACTCAAGAAATCAAGCCTACTCTGTGTTAAATGACCATTGCCCTGAAATACTGTAAATCACCTCCCCCATACTCAAATCCACAAGAATTAAGAATGGCTGCCCCAATTGCAATGGATGTGAGACCCATATCTACACCCCACTTAGACCTAGACCACCTCTCCTTGGCTGATAGGGATTTTCGAATAAAATACACCTTTGTCATAGAGCTTCTACTCAAAATACACTACCAAAAACTTCCTAAACCATGCTGATAAAATTGGCCTTTCAGAGTCAAGTTTGCCCAAATACCAGTTCCGCCAAGTCCACATTTCCCAAGAAATTGTTCATTATTTCCATGGCAACCATGTCCCCAGTCAAAGGGCAGTCATGTCCTCTAACCTGGCCATAGTGTTCACTACCACTGCTGAATCTATAAATGAGATGCTACAACTCCAGCCTGGCCAAAACTTGACTCCTGCCTCAATTGGACATTTATTGGATTTATTTCCTAAGCTCAACCCTACAAAATTGGCCCAATTAATCGAAACCTTCATATGTAACAACTATATTTTCTCCGTGGGGTAGAAATATTGTATCCATGATATTTTATAATTTGTTTTATACCACCAGTGAATATATTGATGACATTATTTTAGCCTTCATGTCCATATACACTCTAGGGCAGCCTCCTCCTATCATATATGACTATGCTTAGTTAATAGTTGACAGGATGCACGAACAGTTCCTCATAATGAGTAATGAGAGAGTCTTTAAATACTCCTCCATCTTGTATCACCTTCTCCTATACTTCCACGTAGACATATTCCAACTTACCTTGCAAAAGGTTGACAATAAGGGCCAGGTAAGATCAGTCATCTTCTGGACCCCATTGATTCGTCAATATTCCCCCCTATTCATACAATGAATTCGTAGATTCCTTTATCCACCCTGTGATGACCATGCTCAGTCGAACCCCTCCACCAATAATCAATCCTAAATTAGGAGAGTCCTTCATCTAAATATCAATCATCGGGTGGGCGATTGGTACTTGTACCAAAACCACACTGAAATCAGGATTTATGACTGCGAGCTAGCCCTATACAAACTACCTAAATACATCCTAATGAGGTTATTTTCCCTGGAGTACTACAAGAAGATAATAAATCCAGCTAATGTAAACTTTGTCAAAGCCAAAAAGAAATCCTAGCTCAAAATTAAAGACCAATTGGGTCCTTTTATTTCTAATAACAGAGAAGCTAGAAAGGAAGTAGGCCTAATCCTTCAGAGATTAAAATTAAAAGATAGCTTCATATGGAAATATGATCCCTTAGATTTCATATGCAAAAGAATCCAAAATAACAAGATGGCTCCCTATATCCATCACTGCATCCCTGAGATAGAAAAGTATGCCAACCAATTGCAATGGGTGGAAAACGCTTTAGAGGATATGGATAGTACTGAAGTTGTTGTGGAAAAAATATTAATAGATATAGAAAAAAACTTAATGAGGGTTCTTTGCTGCAGGTGCCAGAACAGTCAGATAGGCCAAAATAGTCAACTAAGACAAAACCATTAGAAGAACAAGCAACTACTTCAAGCTCCCATCCAGTCGTGTAAACTCCTTAGAATGAGGATAAGGTCCCAAAAAGAAACAGAGAAGGGACTTCCACTTCAGGAATGCCTACTTTTAATGCAGAAAAAGAGTTAAACAAAAGGTAGAAGCCTAATCCAGCCTTTGAGCAAGAGTTCACTAACGACTCAACTGAGGTCACTAACACAGAGGTTGAAAGAAGTATGCCCACCACTCCATTTGGGAGTATGCAAGAGTCGCCCACATCACAGGATCAGATGTTGATGAGCAGTAAACTATTGAGGTATCTTCCTTTAGAATCCCTGCAGACAAGGACTAAGATTTTAAGGAAAGATACAAAGAGATTAAAGCCAATCAAACAAGTCTAATGCCAACCTTTGATATCAAAGAGGGAAAAATGCAGATGACTTTCATCAAGCCAACCCCTCAGCAGCTAAGAACAACATCAGATTTCAAAAGGGTGGATTTTGAAGCACTAGCAAGGGATATTCATCCTATTGACCAGATTGAACTACAAAAGCAACATGGGAGATGATATACTCCACATTAATAGGGAAGGAAATTGTTGCCCACTAATTACATAACTCCCTACATAATATATCAGGATAATTTCAGTTGCAGAAGGCCTCCTCACAAGCCAAGGATAATAGAATCAAGTCCTTAGAGGACTTAATGATTGATTTGGGACACGAGCCCAAAGATGTAAAAGCTACATAGAAGCTAATTAAAAAGAAAAATGATGACATTGCTACACTCAAGAAGCAACTAAAGGTACCCCAGCTGCATCACCCACAAACAAAGGAAGTCCTAGAAGCATAGCAAGGACATGAAGAGTTAATGGACTTGGTCCTGAAGCTAAATGATCAACTCAAGGAGTGAGAGAAGGAGTTGGACACTTTAATTTAGTCAAAGAAAAGTGACTTGGCCACAACTTTTAGAACTATCATCCCCGCAGTATCTACAACAATTCCTTCCACACTAGCAACATCATTGGCACCCACAACTCCACCTCGGAACACATTGATAGTAACAGTAGAATCTTCAGTAGCAACAGGTAGAAAAGGAGAGAAAGAAGCTAAATTAGTAAAATCCATGGAAGAGATGTCTATTCATGCTATAGAGATGAAGAGACTAAAGTAAAAGGTAGCAAGTCTGGAAATTGATTGTAAACTTGCCCAATTCTAGCAAAAGGAAGAAGCACAAAAAGCATTGAGAATGGGTGAGAGAATCAAAATCATGGAGAAGGATTTAACACTACAAAAACCACTGGGACAAACCAAAGAAATGCTCTAGGCCAATATCATTAACTGTGTTAATGATATTTGGCCATCAATTCAAGTTATATTTGAGCAGAGAAAATTAGTGAAGGTAGCTACTGAAGCTATTTGAAAACTAAAGGAAGAACTGGGGAATAAACTAGAGGATGCCAATCGACTCATCCACTTCTTCAACAATAAGAATAAATATGAGCTCCATCTACTTAAAACTAAAGATAGGACTGGGGCCATTCTGGAGATTAGGAAGGTTCTTTCCAAAAGAAACCTTATGCTTAACATAGAAGAGAAGTTCCATAACATGTAGGTAGCCATTGATAGATTCATGGCTAAGTTTCAGATTTTGAGGGAAAAGGGTTTTCCCAGTACTATGGTCATCATTACAAGCTCATGCCCCAGCTGTACTATGGAGATAGACTAAGAAAATTGGCTAAGGAACAAGCAAGTTTTTCTACCATTAAAGCCTTGCCAACAGGAAAAGTGTTACATGACACATTGGAGGACTTGTTTTTTCTAGAGCGTGTGGTGAAACACTTGTTCCTCACCAATCCAAGTTTTGCAAATTGCATAGAGGTAAATGAAATCTATAGAAGGATAATGAATGTAAAATTGCCTGATGCAAAATGCTGGTAAAACATGAAAAATTCACTGTAATAAATTTACATTAGATAGAAACAGGTAAAAGCAGAGCAGCAGGGTCAAAGAGTATTAGTTGAAAGATGAAAGTAAAGAAGTTTCTAGTGTACAAATGGTACAAATATCATCTAGTTGAAAAGGCTCGAACTTAACTGAAACAGCCAACAACACCACAATGAAAGGGACAACATGAAGCAGTTCAACATCTCTCTCTATCTTCATGCAAGAAGCTATTCTTATTCCTTAAATTAAGTCTCAATTTGTTTTGAGATATTTTGTAAATATTTTTGTATATATACTTCATATTTCAAAGTATTAGGGGTGGATTCCAAGACATTTCTATAGACTTTTTCTCCCAAATCAAAGTTCTATTGTATCAATGACTGGATTGGCTTATTGGATCAAGGAATAAAGATAAGATATTTCACAGGATTCTTGTGTAAAGAAAAATAAATATATGTATGCTCATATGTTCAACGTTGTTTTTCCTTGCGTTTTTTCCATAATTTTTTGTGTAAATTTCTAAGATCTAAATGTATAGCAACGAATGATATTTCTGAAATTGATTGAATGCACACTATCTTGACTACTTTACATTCTTAATGTTTTCTACTAAAGTATAGGAAATTCTTAATTTCTTCATAGCTTCCATAGTTTCTCCTCTAATCTATAGCAAAGGATTCTTAATTTCTCTTTATTCATGATCATCCTCTGTTCTTCATTCTCATCTCGGTCCAAGGGTTCTTAAGTGCCCTTTCACCCCGGTTAGAATTACTTCACCCAATAGACTTAAAGATTTGCATGTTTCTTTGCTAGCCTGCACTGTGAACATTCTGTTTAATGATCTGGTCCAGTTATGCTATCCACTTGTTGACTCCATAGCCCAATGGCTTGAAGATCTAGCTCTATACATCTGGTCTAAAAATTCCACCACCCAACCGTCAATTCAAAACCAAAATCCTGACGAACATTAAGAACTAGCCTAAAATCTCATAAAAACAATGCTAAATTATATATAGAGAGCCCTCTCTGGACTTATGTTGGCTAGAGTCTAAGCCTAAAAGATTGGTATGTGGTTACCTTGGTCTTTTCCTTCCTATGATAACTTCTAAGGAAAAAACTAAGTGATAACAGGATTCAAGCATCAAAATTTATAGCTAATTGAAAATCCCTCTTCAAAAGCTTGAGAAAGGGAAAATGGCTAAGTGTGAATCTCAAACCTCAGATCTTAGAGATTTAAAGAGAGAAGCATCGAAGGTCCAATGGGTATCGGTCATCGATGATCAGAGGTTTGGAGTGATCAATGATTGGCGATCGGAGGTCTAACATGCATTGCAATGGTGAAGACATATTGGAAATCTGTGATTTACAATTAGGTATATTAACATATGGACAATTATTTATAATGGCATATTGGTGGGGTCCTATAAAATTGGTGATTACATATCCCATGTCGGAGTTCCATAGCGATGAGCATACATTGATCTCACGTCAACATTTTCAAACTGAAAACCTTAATAATATTATGATATGCAAACACCAATAACATTAAACTATTGGGAATGTGCTAATAGTGTTAAAGTGCTACAGAGGTCGAATACAGGTTAACAAACAATTTCCCGAAAAAGCCAGAGATGGTAGGTAATTTTCACTCTCCCTTAGTGTGACACGTGGTGCGAAGTGGTTGGTCCTAGTAAGCCACATGGCATGTGACGTCAACAAACATGTGGTACGAAGATTTGATATTTTGTGGTGTTATAAGGGGGAAAATGAGGGTGACATGTGTCAGCACTAACAAGATACCATGTGGAAAATAATGATGCCATATCAATGATCAAAGCTTGAGGCATGTCACATCTCCAAAGTAAATCCTCATATTGAAATCCTCGGATATTGGGTTGGCACCACGGTCACAAAGATCTCAAAGAACCAATGATGCGGGGCATAGAACCAAGGGTTATCGATGCATTGGAGAATGCATATAATATCAACATTTTCAAAAAGGTGTATATTGGGGTTTTCATTGATATACATATCCGGGAAACACCCGATATTGGGAGCCCAAAGCAATGCGGACATATGGCACAAAACAAGCGGTGAAATGATGAATATATCTTGTATGTATTTAAATAAAAGCTTCTGTGGAGAAAGTTTGAAAAGGTTCACACATGTTAAAACATTTGTGCAAGACCTCCCTTATCACCTCCCCTCGTGTATCGAGCCACGTCATACATCGACGATTAAAGGATTAGCATTATCATAGCTCTGAAGTAAATCTTCTGATTTGAAAGTCCTGACATTTTAAAGGGCTTAGGCGCATATGCTGTAGTCCCATGTGGTACACATTCGGCCTATTCATAATGCAATGATATTACAAAGAATCAACCCCCATCTCGAGCTAAAGGGTTTAGCTCCTAAAAACCTTGGCCCTAGGTCCAAGGCCCTCATCATGTGGATGCTGCCTAAGCCCTCGAGACTAGGCATATGAGAAAGTTTGCACCCTTGATAGTACAAAATGGCATATAGTATAAAGTTTTGATATAATAAGCCCTAGTCTGACCCCTAGTTACAAAACTTAGAAATGTGGGAAAGCATGGCAACCTGAACTATTACACAACCGGAGCACAACACAGATGGGTTGTTTTTTCTTCTTTTCTGATTCCTAAAGAAGAGGAACCTCATAAGCCCAAGAAGGAACCGAATAAGCTTGAAGGAGGTCGATAAGGTAGAAGGGGAATGTACCAAGGCATTTGGAATATTTTGGCAAGATTTTTGGCACAATGGAATGCAGTTCGAGATATTCTAGAGGCACTATTTAGAATTGTTGTGTCTATTTTTTTATGAAAAACAATGGTTTTTTGTTTTCTGAGTTTTGATCCATTCTAAATGGATAACTCATAGATTGAATCTCATAATGAAATATTTTATGGTGTAAGTCTATTTAAGATTATGAAATGCAATATAGAAATTGGTTTGTGTTTGAAGAATAAAAATTTGTGTTTTATATTTTTTAAGGGTTTTTAGTGAATAGAATAAGGTCAAAGTGACTTGTCACAAGAATTCTTGTGTTAGTCATTATGATGATGTGTTTCTGCATAATTTATTTTTCTTGTTGAAATTATCATACCATGATTATATATCTTATTATTTAGATGAATGAAGCATTATCTCAAAATTCACTATTACGTCACTCTGTTTTAGTTTCCTAAACAATAAATACTTTTCCTCCTAAATGACTTGAAAAATTCATCCTTTTACTTAGACTCTTTTTGTTTCATTTATCCAACATTGTTCTGCTCACCCTCCTATAACAAACCTGATCAAAAAACATCAGAAGGACTACATATCTTGCTCTTGTTACAAGAATCTTTCATTAATTTAGCTATTCATTGAAAAATTTTAGTAAAATTGACTCCATGTAAAATGGAATTTACTCACACCTTCCATCAAAATATTGAAAAAATCCTATTATTTATGCTCTTAAAAACTAGCCTAAGATTCGAAATACTGAGCGAAATAATTGGCTAAAAAATTCTATAGAGAGAGCCCTCTCTAAAGATATAAGGGCTAGATTCTAACTTGTAAGTGGTTTTGTGGTTACCCTTGTGGCTCTTACCTTTGCCTAAAGGAATTTACAAGGTGCTAACAGAAGTAACATTTCACTTTAAGTTTGGGAGTGAACATTAAAATTTAATTGAAAAAAATTGTATTATAGGCATTTAAGAACATTAATTATTAAATTACATTGTGGATTTGCAACAATATTAACACATCTTGAACATTTAATATATCCCCTAGAGTTCAAAGGGGGGAATTTTGGATTCATGCTATACAAATTGGCATGAAAAAGTACAGTTGTAATTGCATAGTCGATTAGTTATCTAACATTATTTAAGGACTTGTAAATCCTATTAGTCATTTAATATCATACGAATATATCTAAAACATGTAATGTAGTAGTTTTGTAGAAAAGTGTGAAGAAGAAAAATACAGAGATTAAACTTTGTGAATTCATCAACCAAAAAAGAAAAATTATAGAGGAGGCAAGCTAGTAATCACATTCAATTTGTATGTCGTCCATGCTTTATTCTTTCATTTGCAAAGCATTGTTTTTCAATGTGTCTCAATTTTAGTCATATTTTCTTGGTTTTTTTTTTTGCCTTATGTTTCCTCTGTTTACATGCATTTCTTAGTTTCTTTTCTTTTCAAGTTACATTCATTTCGTTCACTTAAGAATGTGCATTTATTTTCTTATCTATGTAGTTAGATTCGTTTGGTTGGATTAAAATCTACTTTCATGAAGTATGAAGGAGAAATTTAGGTAACAATGATATAGCAACCTAAAATATGAAGCAACAAATTAGTTGAAATTAATATAATATAGTCATAGTATAACCGACATTACTAATGGGCCATGGGTTAGAAGTGTATTGGATCTTTTATCCTGATATGTATATCTTATCAGTATTGTATGCCTTATACTTTGTCCTGATATGTGTATTTTATGATTTATGTATGTTATAAAATCATGCATTCATAGGTAATTACATTATATTTGGTAAAACAATAATAGCGTGGCATCAAACAAGTGTAGTAACTTTGGTTTGCAGCTAAAAGTAGTAACTTTGGGCTCTATATTTGTCTTCTATACATCCTAGTTACTGCATTTCCCTCCCTGTATTGCAAAGAGGGATTATATGTCTAGGGAAACAACTAAAATCAAGTCTAAATATTTGGATAGCTTTAGCAGCATGACTATAAAATAAACAGTTCCTTTGGGGCCTAACTTGTGTAGAGAAGTGGAACATACCCTTTTTTCTCCACACTTCCACACAAACTTTATATTTATAGCTACCTTTCTTCCACATAGAATTTAGTTATACAATGACTTTAGCTAGACTGATTAAGTATCTTCGGTTCAACAATATTTCCAAGTATAAAATTCATGGAATCATGTGCATAGGTCTTCTCAAAACATGGGGTGTTATGTTTCCAATTGAAAATATGATGAAAATAGAAGATGAATATTGATCAACAACTGGATATTAATACACTTCGAGGGGGTAACCTCCTTTACATCACATAAATGAACAATTTTTGGATAATTAAGAAGACAAGACCTCCTTGCTATATGTGTGAGTCTAAGGGGTGAACATCTAATTAGGGTCTACATAACAATAATAACATAAGGGAACAATAACAAAAATAATGGGATTCTATGGGACACAACGATAATAATATGGGGGATACATTACTATTATAGGGATCTAACATGCACTTCTCCTTAAAAAAAAAAAAAAAAAAACCTCAATGCTAGAGTAGTTTTGGATAGTTTTGAATAAAATTCTCATCCTCTCATGTGGAGTCTTCAATAGGTAAGTTATTCCAGTTAACGAGATATGCTAAAATTGATCTATTTCATAGCTACCAAATTATTCTTACAATGATTGCTTCAAGATCCAATATGGTTTTTCCTTCCTTGTTAAGTTTTGGAAATACAGTTTCCTCTAGATGCTTTTCACCTATAACAATCTTTAAGCATGAAACATGGAAAACTAGATGTACTCAAGAAGATGCATACACCTTCAATTTGTATCCATAGTATCAATCTTCTACAACAATTTGTAATGGCCATAGTACATGGATGATAACTTATTATCCTTTTTATCATGCTTGATGGAATTTTGCTTGTTTGGTTGTAGTCATAAAAATACCTAATCGCTCACATGAAAACTTCTTTCATTGTGATGCCAATCTTCATATTGTTTCTTTTTCTTTTTCACCAGAGTTAGGTTACCTTTTAGGAGTTGGAGAACCTGTTGTTCATGCTCAATGTGATCTTCCACTACTTCAATCTTAGAATTGTCTCTTAAGGGTGATGTGATATACAATGGGTAATATCTATAAAGGGCCATAAATAGGCCATTTTTGCTATGGTATGGAAGGAAGTGTTATACCACCATTCTGCCAAAGTTAACCACTTGATTCTTTGTGGTTTTTCATCAAATACAAATCAATTGAGATATATTTACAAACATGTGTTCATTATATTAGTTTTCCCATGAGATGAAAGGGTTAATGAATACCACTGATGTGGACGAGTCGCTGAAGTCCTTTCGTATTATTCTAAAAGCTTGAAAAACTAAAATATTTTACATTTTATTTTACTTTGATTTAATCTTAAACCTAACAATTGCTATTATGTAATTAAAAAAGCACAAGAAATTTAATTATTTTCACAAACATATATCAAATTTCTTATTATAGAATCCCTTTATCCATAAAAGAAGAACTTAATAAATATAGTTTATCAACATAATTTTCACTCTAAATACTATATACTATGTTTCTTTTAAACTAAATACATCCTAATAATTACAAAATCCTTCTTCATTGTTTTTATTATCGCCTCTCCATTATACTTTTGAAATTGTTTACTCTCATTTAAAATTATATAAATATAAATTATATAAATAATCCTAATGTGCTACTTCATAGCCATCCTAAAACAAATAAACATATTTAAAATTTAGTGAACTTAAGTTTATTAATAATTTAATAAAAATATAATTATGAGGTATCTAAATCAACTAAAACATATAATTGCATTTAAAAACCTCAAATTTATACTAATACTAATATATATGATCAGAAAGTCTATTTTTAACTCACAATAGAATTAATTAC
>APFE030472400.1:76280-100954 GCA_000404065.3 Pinus taeda | reverse complement strand
ACCTGAGGGGATCTTGGCTTCTCTGTTTCCCCTGTTTCTCCTCTTCCTTCATGAAGATTACAAGAATTCCCTTCTTGTAAAGAAATTGGGCGAGAATTTTCAATTTCTTGAAAACTTTTCTCAGTCCCTTCTGTTTTGCTATGGACCTCAGCGAAGGCTACAGATGGTGAGCCTGTCGCCCGAAGGGAGACAGTAGGCTGTCTGGAAGCAAATTTTCTAGGACCTACTGATGGCTGAGATTTGACTTTCTTTAAGATGTCATCTATGAAAGTTGATCATCCAAGGGTCACCGGTCCCTTAGATATGTTGAGTTTGGGTAGTGGAATTGGATTATTTTCAGGTTTTTTCTTCTTAGTCATTCATACACACAATTCAAATAGCTACCTCTACCCTAAGTTCTTAACAATTCTGGTGGAAAGCAAGCGGGGGAGCAGGCATTTTACGTGCTCCGTACACAGGTTCTTACCTTTCGTTTTTAATACCCAGTTCTCTCTCAACAGACAGACAACAAATACTTACTTCAGTTTTCTGTAATTGTGCTGAAAAGCGGGTGGAGGAGCAAGCACTTTACTTGCTCGTTACGTAGGTTCTTACCTTCCATTTTCAAAACCCAATTCTTCTTCAACAAAAATCATCAAATGTACATTACTCCTTAGAAATGGCTACACTCTCCCCGACAATGGCGTCAAAATGTTGATTGATAAAAGGTGTCTTTTAAACTCCTAATTATCTTCACATTAATTATCAATCCGAGCAAGTCTTCTTGTTTCAAGAGTGTACACAGTATGTGGCAGCTATTAGTAGGCTCTAGTATTGCAGCAATAATGCTGCAACTCCTGGGGCTTCCTTCTTTACTTTTATCAACCCGGTAGTTCGTAACAAACTTGGAAGCGACGATGTTGTATGCACAAGTACTAGCTCTTACTTCAGGCTGTCACTTGATTAGCTGGCGCAAGTTCGCTAGGAGCTTAAGCCAACTTCTATGAGTTCTCAGAAGAAGCTTTTAACTGTGATGGAAGAAAGCTAACACTACAGAGGCTATTCTATATGCAGAAAGAGAACGAAAACTGGAATGAAACGGAAACCCTAGCAAACCCTAGTTTACCCACTAACCCTACTTTTGCAAGAAAAGAGATGGAAACTAATGAAATGACTGCCATTGACTACTGAAAAGGTAAATTGCATTTATTCAAGCTACTTCTAAAAAGAAATGAGAAGAAATCATATTTTTGTACTTTTGAGTGTTTTTATGTGGAATTATTATGCTTGTGATTTATCTAGTTGTGACTGTGCAGAGGTTTGGTGGAAAAGGAAGATGGAGCTGGAATTTGCAGATGGTGAGGAAGGTTTGGAGAGGTTCTAAGAAGCCCCTAGTACCCTTCTGAAGGTTTCCATAGCGATTGGACTTCGAAAAATCACTCATAGGAAGTTCTACAGGAGGCTGCAGGGGATCTACAGGAGGAGGCCGAAAGCTGTTTTTGGAGTTCTGAAAGTGGAAAAATGATGGAAAAGGGAAATGAAGGCTGGATGAAGGTGTTGAGGTGTCTAGAACCTTTCAAGGAATATTAGGGACGAAGGGGATGGTCGGATTTGTTCGAATGGCAAGAAAGCAGCTTTATGGGAAAAAAACGCAGAAATCAGGGCAGATTGGCGAAATGTTGCGAATCAGCTGGGAAATCTATGAGAAGTGAGCTGGTGCTTTCTGTTTTATGGAGAGATGGTGAGCTGAGATGCCCTCTAAGATATCTGCACATTTACTTATCAAAACTGACCAAATAAAGAACTAAAAACAAAATTTTGTCTAGCTTAACCTAATTTCTGACCTACAAACAGAAAAATGTTGAACAATACCTTATGAATAGAAAATCATACAAGAGAACTATGGTGAAAGAACCGGAAATGATCTAAGAAAATGAATCTAAACTAATATCAACCTTTCCAACTCAAAGTATCACACTAGCAGTTGCATGGGAGAGCAAAAACTGTGTTTTTGGTGGCAGCAGTAGTGCCTTGACCTCAAACCACAGTTCGAGGAAGGGAGAAAGGAGATCAAGATCTGCTGTTGGCCTTTTTGAATCTTTTTCTGTCACTGCAGCAACCTACTTGAGAAGCTAAAACAAAACAGCTATACTAACCATCAAAAGCAACCTAATCTATCAAAGCAAAATGAATCTATGCAACAAAAATTAACTCATGAATGGAAGCAAAAACATATAAGTACACAAAAGGAGTTGCTGGACAGCTTGGGTTGGGCCCTAACCCAAGAGCTTCAATGCTTTGAAAGAGATAAATGTTGGCTCAAAAACTGTTTCATCTTCATTTATCAAAAATAGCAATTACATCACATAAACTGTTCTAAAAAAGGAACTTGAAAATAAGTTGAACAATGTGTTGCACACAAGTTTGAAAATCTACTAATAACTGGCTAACCTACTAAGGCTCGAAGCCTTCTTATTTATACAAATGGGGACTTCCAACAGTCCTCGTAAAATCAAGGAACCCGGCTTCCTAGAACTGAAGATAAACAACAGTCCTACTTGACTTGCTCGGCTGCCCCTTGTAATCATCAATGTGTGCCTTTGTGCTCCAAGTTGCTGATAGAGGATTCGAGGAAAGGGGTCATTAATGAATGAGACACCCCCCCTACAAGTCCTCTTCCCTGTTTTCCTTGAGTTTTGGTCACCATTTGCTCATAAATTCCTTGTCTTTGTCCAAAATTGTCCCAAAAATCTGCATAAAACACTCATTAGACTACATGGCAAAGTGACTAACCCAATTCACTCTATTAGTTTCCCATTTCTGGGGCTCATCATCACCCCCCTGCTAAATGGGTTTCTCATCTTTTGAACAACTAATCTAACTCTTCATCTTTAATGGCTTTGATAGATTCCCTGGCATCCCAAGCCTCTGATGTGATGTCTTCCTCCCTATCATGGAAACCTGCTTTCCTATCCACTTCTTCCCATTATTTAAGTTCTTCCTCCTCCTTAACTCCTTCCAACAGTCCTAGCAGCAGTGGAGGACTGAATTTAAGACCAATCGAGTTGGATTTCAAATTTTGCATTGAGTGCTTATACAGGGGCACTCTCCTTATGGCTTCCCTCATCCTGTTTGGGGAGTGATACTCCCTGATCCTTAGGCTATGTGGCAATGTACTCCACCTTCTCATGTAGGCATGAAGGCAGTCATCACCAAACAATCTCTCCATATCCTCGAAATGAGAAATAACATGTGCTTGCTTGTCAACATAGTCAGGGAGAACTTGAGGATTAGCTGCAAGGTGTTGGTGGGCATAGATGAGAGCCAAGGGTTCTGCTGGTTCTACTCTAATCATCAGGGGCTCACTTAGCTCTTTTGCCATTATTTTCTAAATTTCCACTGCTCTTTTTTCTTCATGGCTTATCCACGATGCCATAGCCATTAGCTGCAAGTCTCCCAATGCAGCATTTGGATCGCATAAATTCATGTCAGTAAGTGTCATGTTGTGTAGGTAAAATTTTGCTAGCTTTGCTTTATCCTCAGCTGAGTTGTGATCACATAAATGCATAAATTGGCCATAATATTGAAATGGTATTATGCCCCTCTGGGCCAGTGTCTTAATCGGGAATTGGAGCCACTGATATTTGAGGTACAATGCATATGATTTGGCTGGCTGCCTACACTGCAATGCCTCCATTGCCCAGCTGGCCATGCAGGCTAATTGGGCTTCCTTTTCCTGTAGCTGCCTTTTCAAAATCAGCACTTCAGTTTCTGCCTTGGATTCTTTTTCTTGTTGTTGTTTCATCAGTGTCTCACTATCTGTCTGGGGTTCCTCTTCTTGTTATTGTCTCTCTACTGCCTCACTATCTGCTTGGGGTCCCTCTTTCTGTTGTTGTTCTTTCAAAATTGACAACTCATTTCCTCCTTGAGGTTCCCTTTCTTGTAGCTGATTTTTCAACAATTCATTTTGTTCCTGCAGTTGATCTATTCTGATGCTTTCTGTATGCCTTACCATGCTCAATTCTCTACTCATCTCTCACAACTTGTTTTCCATGTGCCCTATGTCTTCAACCCCTTTGGATTTTGCAATCTGCATCCAGGTGTGGGTCTTGACTCTTTCCTTTTCTAGCTCGAAGAAAAGAGGCACTACAAACTTTTGTGGGATGATCTTCCCACCTTCCAGAAGGTTGTAGTAGGAGCCTAAGTTAGGCTGAGGTCAAGACTCTGGTATCTCTTTTTCCTTATCTTCCTCTTGGGACTGTTCTTCTGCCTTCTTTTCCAGTTTCTCTGTTTCTTTGAGCTTTCCCAATGTCTCTTGTAGAGAGGTTTGTGCCTGCTGTAGGACTACTTTAGAGTCCATTAATTTGATCATTTCCTTCCAAGTTGAGGTCTTAGGACTCCCTCTCTCGTAAGTGATGGAGATTTTGGATGGATATTCCTCCTTTGTTACAGTAGGTGCATCCTCAATGATAATGGGTTATTTCGAAGTTGGCTAGGGCTTGGCCACCTTGATTTTGGTGCTCCTCCGAGCTTTGAAATACATAGATGGCTGTCTTTTTCTTTTCCCTTTTTGCTTAGCTAGAGTGCTAAGTGGAGCAAGAACAACTACTGCTTCTCTTGCTAGTGTCTCAGGAGACACTTCTTCTTGTTGTTTTTCTTCTTCATCCTCTGCAGTTTTGCCTATGTCTGTTGCTTCTGATTTTGTTTCTGCTGTCTCTGGTGTTGTTTTCTCCTCTTCTTGTTGAGTTTCTGTCTTTTCTGTGGCAGTCTTTTTATGAGTTGTCTTGGGCTTCTTCTTCTCAGTTCTTGTCCTCTTCCTTTTCCTTGCTTTTGATGTTGTTTTCTTCTGCTTTAGGTTCCACTATGCTTGTGTCATGTTTCTCCTCTTCTCTCTGTTTTTCTTCTTTTTCTTCTTCTAATTCAATATTATGTGCTTCCTCAAGGATTTCCTTCTCAAGTTCCTATTTCTGCTCCTCCTCTTCACTACCAGATGGACTAAGGTCATCAGTGAGACTTTTTATGTCATCTTCTCTAGTCATGTTCTTGAAAATTTCCCAGGCTATAGGGATTATGTATGTGTGGAGGGCATCCTCTACCAACAATTTAATGAGAAAATGGTGGGCCAGTTGGTTTGGAACCCCTGCATTCAATTTGGTTCCACACTCTATCAAAGATTGGAGGAAAAAATATGGAAGACTGAGTTTTCTAGTCACAGGTAGGTCCATTCAATATCTTAGTTCATGCAATAATCTGAAATGATAACCATAAACTATACTGTATCTTCCTTCACAGGAGATATATTTCATGATCTAGTAGATGACCTCACCCCATGGATAAGGTATACTTGTCCTTCTGATCCCATTCTTATCCTCTATAGGATATTCATCAGACTGGAAAAAGGTCTTTTTAGCAACCTGTCCTAGTGGTTTTTCTTCTTTGCTCCAGGGGAGCCCAAGTGGAAGACCTGTAATTCTGCTGATGAATTCTGGTGTAAGTTCTATGGTTAGACCCTGAAACTAACTGTAGCATGGGTTTTTGAATGGGGTCTTAAAGACATTAAAAAGTCCTTTGTAACTTCCTCATCATACCCATGAAATTTCTCAAAGAAAGGCATCCAATTTTCCCTGCTAAAGAGGGCTACCACTTCTGGGTGTTCATGCAATTTGTTGGAGTTCAGAGGCTCCTTTCTCATAAAACCCCCAGTCATGATGTTCAATGACTACTAGAAATTATTAGGTGAGGAGGAAGGCAACAAATTTTCAAACCCGAAAAGAGAGGAACAACTGAGGTTTTTCTGGAACCAGAGAGAGTTTTTTGTGTTTCTTATTTTTAACAAATTTTAATTTTCCTTCCCTTCAAACGTTGTTCTCAACCTTCTTTTACTTCGCGGTCTGTTGGAGGAAATCAATATTTTGACAAAACAGAGAGTATATAAAATAGTGTTTTTTTCTTTCTCATAAAATAAACAGACTTCGCAATGCAAATTCACTTTGTTTACAGGCTTGATTTTCTATGGTTGCATCCCTTCTGTACACAGCAGAATACCACAGAAGAGAAAGAGATAGAATTTCAGTGCAGAGAGTAAAAATGGAGAGACTGTATATATTTCAAAACACAGGCAGACTTCTGTTCTCACTTTCCTCTTTTTTTAACTCAGTAGTTTGCTTCAAATCCCACCACCTTTTATAGATATATAATATGCAGAGTGGGTTTTCTGAGCCTACCTTTTTCGAGCTCGAATTTGGCAAAAAAATTCGAATTTTCCCTCTGCAGAGCTGCTCTGTGGCCTTCCTGTAGAAAGGCTCATGTAGACTGTGTTTTCGCTCCTGTAGAGTGCGATAATGCTCTTGTAGAGCCCGATAAGCGGAAGGGTTTTGAAAACTGGAAGAGAGCGACTGTTTTGAGGTTCCGAAGGTGGTAGGTAAGTTGTTGCAGTCGAGAACTCGTCGATGCAAATGGAAACAAAATGTGGTGGAGCCTTCTACTGCAACGTACTTAAGCTTATGACTTGTTCTGCGGTGACGAGGTGAGGTGGCAGGAAGGGTACGTTATCCCCACCCGGACCGTTGGTCCCTACTCCAATGCCATTATGGTATTTCATGTCACTTTCGCGCAATCACTTCCATCATTCTAGTTATACGCCGCCACCACTACCTGTTTTGAGTTTTTCTTCGCGAGTTGATGGACCACACGTGTTGATTGCACCTACTGAATGCTATTTGAATTGGACGAGGCTTGTTTGAACTGGATGAGGGTGGCCAATTAGCTGGCCATCGATTTCGTTTAATCGTGACCATCTCAATGGTTCATGCAGTTTCCAAATCATATTCATGCAACAGAGGAACAGGTTTAGCCACTTACCTGTTAGTCGCTACCGTGCTCTGCATGCTCAGACTTTGGCACTTTGTTCTTTGATTGTTGCTGCTATGGTTGCACTGACCCTACCTCTGGAGCTTGTTTTTTTAAAGGGATCAACTGTTACAGAAATCCTACAGGATTTCCTGTAACTACTTCTCCCTCTAAAATTTATGGCTGAGGTTTGAGCAGGGACTGAAGAGACAACTGAGGAAGGTTCTGGAGGAAAGGAAAAGTAGTTGGAATGCACCAGGTAAGAAACAAGTTAATAATGTTGTTGTTTTATTCATCATTTTTTTTTAAACAAAAGAAACAGAATTTCTGTGTTTTCTGTGCAGTGAAGAAAGAAGCGAGTGGAAATGTAGTGGTGTAGGGATTGAATGGAGAATTAGGAGGATGAATGGTGGCAAGGAGGCCATGGGTCTTCTGGACAAATTTTTAGCCCTCTGATTCTTTTCTAAACTTGATATTGAGCTCTTTGTGGTTTCTACAGGAGCCTCCTGTAGAATGCACGGAGTTTCCTGTAGGATGTCAAAATTTCAAGGACAAGTGAGACCAAGGCCTGGGAAAAGACAATGGTGATGGAGAAATGAGATATCAAGGGTGTATGCAGCCTGGCCATGTCCTTTTTCTTCTGTGACCCCCTGCAATCTGAAATGCATTCAAAAGAAGTTAGTTTTTCTGCTTTTTTTCTTTTTTTTCTTTTTTTTTTATGAGACAGTTGGGGCGCCTCCAGGAGGTTTTCACCTTCACTACTTGCCTTGGGCATCTCCAGGAGGTTTTCACCCAGGGATCTTTTATTCTTTTTCTGTTTTTTTCCTTTTTCTGTGTTTAGGGTGTGGGTGGAGTGGAGGCAGAGACCTGCTCCACCACCAACACTATTTTACTCAGATTCTCAATGAATTCCTACTTGGAGAGGGGCTTCATGTAGATCTTCAACCTATGCCCATTGACGAGCATGGGGATGGCTTCTTCATCGATGGTCCGAATCAGAGCCGAATCATTGTCGTTGTATTTTTCTACTGTGTACGGTCCCAGCCATCTTGTCCTCAGTTTGCCCTTGAAATATTTATATCTTGAATCATACAACACTGCCCAATCTCCTTCCCGGAATTGTTTTTCTTTGAGGTGTCTATCATGCCATATTTTCCTTTGAAGTTGTACTACCTCTGAGTGGAGAAGGGCCTGCAATCTCTGTTCATCCAATCCATTTAGCTGAAGTAACCTTTCCTTTTGTGCATGACTGAGATCTAGGTCCAACTGAGCTGCCATCCTTAATGTGTTATATTCAAACTTTATTGACAGCAAAGCCTTCTTCCCATAGACTAACTCATAGGGTGTCAACCCTGTGGTGGTTTTCCAAGTAGTGTTATAGGCCCAAGTGGCCTCAACTAATCGATCTGCCCAATATTTTCTACTGCTGCTCACTACCTTGGTCAAAATAACTTCCAAAGCTCTGTTAGTCACTTCCACCTGTCCATTTGCTTGGAGATGACAAGGGGTGGAAGTCACGTGCTTGATTTTTTGATGTGCGAGAAAGTCTTCAATTAGATTGGAGGTAAACTGACTCTCTTGATTTGTGACTAATTCTCTTGGATAGCCAAACTTGTAGAAGATATTTTCTCAAAAACTCAGCTACTTTTTCTTCTGTTGCTGCTTGATCGCCTTTTTTTTCTGCCCATTTTTTCAGATAATCAGTACACACAATGATGTAAGATTTCTATTTTGAAGGAGGGTTGATAGGACCCACAAAGTCCATGCCCCACTTCTCAAATGGCTCAAAAGTCACTTGAGATTGCAGGGGCATCTCATCCCTTATAGTAGGTTTCCCCATCCTTTGACATCGGTCACATTGGCTAATATATCTCCTGACATCTTGATGAAGAGGGGGCCAATAGTAACCTGCTTGCAGAATTTTGAAGGCAATCCTCTTTGCTGCAAAATGGCCCCCACAGGGCCCATCACGATGGTTAGGAGAATGTCAAAAACTTCCTCCTCCCTGACACATCACCTTAAAATCTGATCTGGGCCAAGTTTGAAGAGATTACCCCCAATCCAGATGAATGGGGCACTTTTCCTCACGATCTTGCTCTTCTCTTTTGAGGATAGGTGTCGCGAAAACTATGCTGAAACCAAGTAATTTGCTATATTAGCAAACCATGGAGAGAGTACTGAGATAGAAAATAGGTGTTCATCTGGCATTTGATCATTCACCATTCCTTCTTCACCTGCAGGCAGATCTAATCTAGATGAGAAATAAACAACAACATTTTCCTTACCCGACTTATCAACAATGGTTAAATCAAATTGCTGCAATAAAAGTAACCATCTAATAATACGAGCATTTACATATGTTTTGTTCATTAAATACCTAATTGCAGCATGATCAGTGTGTACGAATGTTTGATAGCCAGTGATGTAGTGTCTGAACTTATTTAGGGAATGGACTATAGCTAGGAGCTCCTTTTCGGTTACAGTGTAGTTTAATTCTGCCTTGGACAAGTTTTTACTTACAAAATATATGGCATAAGGCAACTTCTCATCAACTTGCCCTAAGGCTTCTCCTATCACTTTGTTCGAGGCATCTGCATGAATGTGGAAAGGTATGGCCCAGTTTGGACCTCTCAAAATTGGGGTAGTTACTAGTTTACCTTTCAAGGTATCTAGAGCCTCTTGATAGTTGTTAGTCCATATGAACTGAGCATCTTTTCCCAAAATACCAAACAATGGAGAGGCTAGCTTACTAAAATCCTTAATGAATCTTCTATAATACCCTATTAATCCTAGGAAACTCCGAATATCTCTTACCTTTTGAGGAGGTGGGACCCTTTGGATGATGGCAATTTTGTTGGGATCCACCTGTAATCCTTGCTGAGAAATTGTATGACCTAGCACTGTCCCTTCAGTCATCAGGAATTCGCATTTTTTAGGACTGAGGGATAGGTTCATTTCAATGCATTTGGCTAAAACTTTTCCCAGGTTAGTCAAAGCTTCCTGGAAGTTAGAACCATAAGGGGTAAAGTCATCCATATAGATTTCCACTGAATCATGAACTAGTTCACCAAATATGCTCACTACTGCTCTCTGGAAAGTGGCGGGAGCATTGCACAACCCAAAAGGAAGGATCGGGTATGCAAAAGTACCCCCAGGACAAGTGACAGTGGTATTATCTTGGTCTTTCGAGCTGATTTGGATCTGATTGTACCCACTAAACCCATCTAGGAAGGAGAAGAACTTCTTCCCTGCCAGGCCATCTAACACTTGATCTATGAAAGGCAAAGGGAAATGATCCTTCTTGGTGGCCTTGTTTAGTTCCCAATAATCGACATTGATTATCCACTTCCCGTTTTTCTTTGGCACTAGCACCAAAGGAGAGACCCATTCGCTGTCAGAGATGGGGTAGATGAATCCTGCATCCAACAACTTTTGCAGTTCTTCTTTGAGAATGTCTTTAAGGGCCGGATCATCCTCCTTTGAGTCTGCCTGACTGGTTTACAATCTTCTTTAATGTAAATGTGATGAGTACAGACTGAAGGGTGGTCTCCCTTCATCTCCTTATAGCTCCAAGCAAAAGCATCCAAGTGGTTTTTCAATAAGCTACACATTTCTTTCTCCTAAGAGGTGGATAGGGATGAGTTGATCTTCAAGGTTCTTTCTAGGCTGAATTCCACATTCTTGACTCGAAGAGAGGTTGGATCAGCCACACAGAGATCAACTAAAGGATTGGCTTGGGTTTCTTCCACCAGCTCTTTTAATGGCAACACACTGGGGGGTGGATTCTGAATCAAGTTTTCAATAAGATCATCCTTGGTTTGTGGGCCCCTCAATGTAGCTTCTATTGTACACAATGGTGCGGAATAGACTTCATCCTCATCTTCCTCCTCCAACCAGAGAGGTAAATCATGTTCTAACAAAGGTTGGGCAGGAGGATATAGGAATAACTGTTTGGACATATGCCCGTTCTTGATTGTCATGTTCCCAGCTCGACAATTGATGTAGGCATCTGCAGTAGCCAACCAAGGTCTTCCCAGGATGAGAGGATACCCAGTGAGCTTTTCTTTCGGTTGGAGGAACAGGAAATCAGTAGGGTACTCCCAAGAATCAATAGATACCATTACATCTTCCACAATCCCCTCAGGGGTCACGTGGAGTGATCTGCTAACTGTAGTATTGTTGTGGTCTTTCTTAGGGAGCCCTAAAGGTTGAGCTTCAGCATAGTATCCTTGGTCATCACATTAATGGTAGCCCCTAGATCAATCAAGGTATGGGGGATTACGGTGCCATTGATGTGGACATTGATTACAGGACTCCCAGGGTCTAGATATTTCGGATAGATTACCTGCCCCAACATTAGGTCGGACAGTTGTCCTATGACATTGATAGTTGGAGCATCTCTCCTGCGCCTACTTGGGTGCCTGAAGCACTTCTCCTTGATCATCTTGTTGTATATAGGCACATCTTTTATGGCTTGGAGAAGTGGTATCTTTACACATAACTGTTTCAATTCTCCAAGAAGTTCAGTTTCTTTTGGGGTCGGTTGTGTGGTTCTAGTTAGTCTCTCAGAAAAGGGTGGAATGGATTTTGGTTCACTTTCTTGTTTTTCTTTCTCATCCTCCTTAGGAGGAGGTTGGCTATCTAGGAGAACCTTCCCAGATTGTAGGTTAATCTCCTGAATTTCCACAGCATAGGTCGGGCATGATGTTTCTCCACTATATACCTGATGGGGCTATCTGTAATCGGGGTTTGGGTTCGGTTGAGCAGGTATTTAGGGTTGCCTTGGTGGAGCATGAGACAATGGTTGTGGTTGAGCAGGTGGTGGAGGGAAAAGAGTGGGAGGAGAGTTGTATTGGGGCCTCCCCCCTAGTGAGGTGCATTCCACTGAGGCTGTGGCTGAACATAAGAGTGAAACGAATGAACAATTGGAGGAGCATTGTATTGAGATGGATACGACCAAGGAGGGGGTGTGGACCAGGAAGGATGAGCAGGGGGACCCCAAGAAGGCATGGAAGTGGCTTGATTGGGGTTGTAATAGGTCTAGGATGTCCCTTGCATTCCATGCTGGTAAGATTTGGGTCCATGTGGCCTCCTTTGGTTCATGAAATAGAGTGGTTCAGTGGCTCCTTCGGCCCCCTGATATGCATCTTTAAGTCCAGGCAAGGAAGGGCACTGATTCATAGGATAGTCTTCTTCACAGTCTGAACACACTTCTATAGAGTGCAATGGACATTCATTCTTAGGATGCTTTCTAGTGAACCTGGAACAAAAGATGGCCAAAGCCCTCTCGGCTTCCTCTTGTTTCCTTTTGATATGCAAGGTATCCATTTGCATGGCAAGAGCTTGCCTCATCTCGCTCTTAAAATCTTCCAGCCGATTCTCAAGTTCGCTTCTAAGGGATGAACTAGATGAGGATGTACTAGCTAAAGGTTGACTTCCCCTACCTATCTTTCTGGCTGCCCTAGAATGGTTTCTAAACACAGTCTTTATTTCATCATAAGGTAGTTGGTAGATGTCTCCCCTAGCCACTAAATGGAGGGTATCTGAAAGGTCTTTAGGGACTCTTCTGAGCAAGACCAACTTCAGAGATTCGGGGTCAAGTGTGCACCTAGACCTTTTATAACTGAGCTGAAACCTCTCTTCATAGTCTTCTAAGGATTCATCACTTCCCATGGTCATTCGGAAGATTTCTTCCTTGGTATCATTTGACCTATAGTAATCCCATTATTTGTTGTTAAAGACTTGTTGCATCTGAGCCCAAGTTGTGATACTATTTCCAAGTAACCCCATGAACCAGTGCAATGCTGCATCCTTGAGGGTAGAAGGAAACAATTTCAACTTCTGCTCGTCTTCTGCATAGTCATAGGTTCGACAGAGAATAGTGAATTCAAACAAGAAGGTATCAGGATCTTTGGTAGTCAATCCATGGAAGTGAGGTAAGGCTAAAGGACTTATGTTTTTCATTTTTGTGTCCCCATTGGTCTCTCGGATAGCAAAGGCACCCTCTATTCTTTCCCCATTTCCTCTAACGTTTTTGTTTTCAGCCATGGTCAGGAGGAATGGTTTCTTGCTCTTCTTCTGTTATAGGATCTTCGTATATCTCTGGAGGTTCACCTATAGGTTCTTCTGGATCACTGCCACCAAAGAAGGGAGAAGGGTGACTTAGTGACGTGGTGGGGGTGTTGGGTAGGAATTTTCCTGAATTGTCTCTGTTCCTACGAGGAATGAAAGGAAATCTATTTTTGGGTGGTTTTTGTTTTTTTTCTTTCTGCTTGTACCCGCAAAACTGAAATGGATTGAACAACAAATTGCAACTAACTGAAATGAATCTTGCTGAAATGAAAGAAAGAAATGACTAATCTACTCTTGCTGAAATGGAAATTGCAGAATTGAAATGAAAGCAGGTAATGCCTAATCTATGCTTGCTGAAATGAAATTGCAGAATGGAAATGAAAGCAAGAAATGCTTAATCTACGCTTGCTTAAATGAAATTGTAGAATGGAAATGAAAGCAGGAAATGCCTAATCTACTTTTGCAGAATTGAAATTGCAGAATTGAAATGAAACAACTACTCTACTTTTGCTTAAATAAACTACTTAACAGAATGTTGCAATAGAAAATAGAAGAAAAGAAGTAATCACAAAATACTCTGACGCTTCCCCGGCAACGGCACCAAAAAGATGGTGGGCTCTAGTATTGCAACAATAATGATGCAACTCCTGGGGCTTCCTTCTTTATTTTTATCAACCCGGTAGTTCATAAGAAACTTGGAAGCGACGGTGCTATATGCACAAGTACTAGCTCTTACTACAGGCTGTCACTTGATCAGCTGGTGCAAGTTTGCTAGGAGCTTAAGCCAACTTCTATGAGTTCTTAGAAGAAGCTTTTAACTTTGATGGAAGAAATCTAACTCTACAGAGGGTATTCTGTGTAGAAATAGAATGAAATGCAAACCCTAACAAACCTTCGTTTACCCACTAATACTACTTTTGCAAGAAAAGAGATGGAAACTACTGAAATGAGTGTCATTGACTACTAAAAAGGTAAATTGCATTTATTCAAGCTACTTCTGAAAAGAAATGAGAAGAAATCATCTTTTTGTACTTTTGAGTGTTTTTATGTTGAATTAGTATGCTTGTGATTTATCTGGTTGTGACTGTGCAGAGGTTTGGTGGCAAAGGAAGATGGAGATGGCTTTTGCATATGGTGAGGAAGGTGTGGAGAGGTCCTAAGAAGCCCCTAGTACCCTTCTAAAGGTTTCCATAGCGATCGGACTTCGAAAAATCACTCACAGGAAGTTCTATAGGAGGCTACAGGGGATCTACAGGAGGAGGCCGAAAGCTGTTTTTGGAGTTTTGAAGGTGGAAAAATGATGGAAAAAGGGAAATGAAGGCTGGATGAAGGTGTTGACGTGTCTAGAACTTGTCAAGGAAGATCAGGGACAAATGGGATGGTCGTATTTGTTCGAATGGCAAGAAGGTAGCTTTATGAGAAAAAAACGCAGAGATTAGGGCAGATTGGCGAAATGTTGCGAATGAGCTAGGAAATCTATGAGAAGTGAGCTAGTGCTGGCTATTTTATGGAGGGATGGTGAGCTGAGATGTCCTGCAAGATATATGCACATTTACTTATTGAAACTGACCAAAGAAAGAACTAAAAACAGAATTTTGTCTAGCTTGACCTAATTTCTGACCTACAAACATAAAAACGCTGAACAATACCTTATGAATAGAAAAGCATGCAAGAGAACTATGGTGAAAGAACCATAAATGATCTAAGCAAATGAATCTGATCCAATATCAACCTTTCCAACTCAAAGTATCACACTAGCAGTTGCATGGGAGAGCAAAATCTTTTTGGTAGCAGCAGTAGTGCCTTGACCTCAAATCACAGTCCGAGGAAGGGAGAAAGGAGATCAAGACCTATTTTTGGCCTTTTTGAATCTTTTTTTGTGACTGCAACAACCTACTTGAGTAGCTGAAGCAAAATAACTATACTAACCATCAAAAGCAACCTAATCTATCAAAGCAAAATGAATCTATGCAACAGAAATTAACTCATGAATGGAAGCAAAAACATATAAGTACACAAAAGGAGGTGCTGGGAAACTTGGGTTGGGCTCTAACCCAAGAGCTTCAGACCTATGAAAGAGATCAGTGCTGGCTCAAAAACTGTTTCATCTTCATTTATCAAAAATAGCAGTTACATCACATAAACTGTTCTAAAAAAGTAACTAGAAAATAAGTTGAACAATGTGTTGCAAAAAAGTGCGAAAATATACTAATAACTAGTTAACCTACTGAGGCTCAAAGCCTTCTTATTTATAAAAATGGGGACTTCCAATAGTCCTCCTAAAATCAAGGAACTTGGCTTCCTAGAACTGAAGATAAACAACAATCCTACTTGACTTGCTAAGATGCCCCTTGGAATCATCAATGTGGGCCTTTGTGCTCCGAGTTGCTAATGGAGGATTCAAGGAAATGGGTCATTAATGAAGGAAACACCCCCCCTACAAGTCCTCTTCCCTGTTTTCCTCGAGTTTTGGCTACCATTTGCTCATAAATTCCTTGTCTTTGTCCAAAATTGTCCAAAAAAATCTACATAAAACACTCATTAGACTACATGGCAAAGTTACTAACCCAATCCACTCTATTAGCATAAATATATTCAAAAAAATGCTACAAACTAATGAGAATGGTGGATTAAGTCGAAATAAGAGGTAAAATGAGCCCATATAGTTACCCATTTCTTGGGCTCATCGGCTATTTAACTCAGAGAGTAATGTTTCTAAATTGCAGTATAGATATTTTAATACACGAGTAAATGGATGCAGCAAATAAATTCTAATTGCAATTGAAAGAAAACTCAATCCTTTAATGAAATCAAATCCTACAACAATTCAGGTAACAGCAATATGCGATTCAAGTAACAGCCGTTTCAATTAAGAGTACAACAGTGATAACTCTTCTCTTAGAAACTGATTGAATTTAAATCAAACACATTATTTTTTAAAATAATGATGATATCAATCTGAGAGCCTAACATCAGTAGTTAATACTCATTACAGTTGATTACATCAAGTAGGATATTTATCTAGGAAACTCAATCCAAATCGAAAGGAAACTAATTTAAACAACAATGCTGTAAATTATATAAAACAAAGCTATTTTGGCAATACAAAAAAATAAGGAACAACAACGAAATAAAATAAAAGAAAGCAATAATACTATCAAACTGTCACACTTGCAATAACTGAAAATATATGACACAGGTGAAGTGGTGAATTCCACCGGAAGCCTGGCCCTTAGCCGCCAGCGTACACTGCTGGTTACTTCAGATAGATGAAAAGAACAACAACTCCTCTTATGTATTAATCATGAAAGAGTATTACAATGTATTTGCGTTCTTCGCTACAACGAGAGTCTGTAATTAAGAATTACAATAATAATAACAACCGTCCTCCCCTTTTTTATTACAATCATTGCCTTTTATAATGAGAAAGGGGTAAAAAGACAAATGGTAAAAGCGATTCCTCAGGATCTCTCGATCCTGAGGGATTCGCACAATTTTCTAACTTCAGACATCTTTCCCTTCTTGTGTTGATCCTCATGATTTGTTTTGGTCTTATCTATAACTGTCATGCTCCTTCCTTAGCTTGCTACTTTTTCGTTGTTCCTTGGTTAGGGAACAACAGTTGTCCTTTTTTGTACTTTTCCTGCATAAAGAAGGATAACAATCAGCAAAGTCATAACTGCAGATAATTTCTTCATTCTTACCATAATTCTTTGATATATTAACATATTAGGATATAGAAGGGATATAAATAAAGGAAAAGGATGATGAGATAAATAGCATATGCATACCCTTTTCATGACTCAACAGTCATGCACAAACTATATCCAGTAAGTATGCAGACATATAAAACCTTGCTTTCTCATTCTTGGGTGAATTCCTAGCCTTAACTAATGGGACTTCAACTGTTGAGCCAACATATATGACCAGTTGAATTCCCTCCCATCACTCACCAACTGGTCTAGTAGTACTGCCCACCCTTCAGGGAAGGTTTATGTGCTCTCTTAACCATATATTTTGTAGGCAAAGATGATCAAGAACTAGTAAGCCTTCATGAGGGACTTTGTCTTGTAAACATGGGTGGGTGTTTGTCTAAACTTCGATGGATCTTTCACCCAATGATTGAAAATGTCTCTTGTGTTCACATAGCTATGGGTGGCATAGAAGAGTGAGTGCATGCGCTTCACCGGCTTGGGAAAATGATACATCTACTGAAAACATTATGCCCTAAAAGTGGAAATATTCCTCTCTTTGGCACTTCTTAATGTCATAGTTTGTTCATCTGTATGTGAGACAATCCCGTTGATGATGTCCACACACGGGAAGACGGGGTACCTACATGCAACCTTGTATAAAATTTACTGCTGGATACTAAAATAGACTTGTCATTCCTCCATATATGCCTCAAAGTCTTTTGCAAAAGTGTCTTTGATCTGTTGCCATGTCAGTGTTGTTCCCTTCTCAATAAACAACTGAGTATCTACATATACTGGTAAATCAATTGATATCTGCTCAACTGCTTCCCAAGTACTTCTCTCAGTGGTTTCCTTTGATGAAACTCTCTTGGATTCCATGTTAAATGTGATTACTGGATAGATGCTCAACAATTGTTTTACGTGTGATAAAGAGGGCACTCGTGGCAAGAAACTGTCAGTGTAAAATCAAAACAACTTCAAGGCAAGTTCAAGTAGCAAATAGGGAACTTGATGGGAAAGATTATGTAGTTTTTCTTGATAGAGGAGATTGAATGAATGTGGGAAATGTGCACTATGCACTCCAAATAGCCAAGGTGGAAGCCTAATGACTGGAACTAAGCAATGTGCAGTTCAGCCTAGGTCAAGGCCTAGGAGAGACTCTGCATTACGTAATCTCAGTGGCCAAGTTGGGAGACCGGCTCCTGGAACTGTGCAGTACACAATTGGAGCTAGCTCAGGAAATGCTCTATGCAATTCCAGAGGCTAAGATGGGAGCTTGAGCCTCCATATTACGTAGTGCAAGTTGTGCACAATGAGATCTGGGAAAGGGAAACCCAAATCTCCCAAGGGAGTGTGGCAAAAAAGAAAATCTGAAAGATAGTGTGAAGCAGAGTGTATATGTGACTAAGTATATATGTATGCATGTGAATCAAGTTCGACAATTGATTGAACGAAGGAAAACAAATCATGTGAGGAGAGTTGATGCAACGAGAATCGTTGGTGCGAAAATAGCAAAACTAATGTGACACTTGGGAACATCAATCTATAAATTGACAACACTTCTATAATTTAAAACAAGTTAAAGCATCAACAACCATCTAGAGAAACAAGCAAAACAACACTCACACAATCCAAACAACAAAAAGTGTCAAGAAAAGCGACAAAGGACAAAAAAAACTCACCCTAAAAAAGAGACAATGATCACACCGAAGGCTCCTTGATCTCCTTGGAAATGTTAGAGCTCCAAGATCGAATGTGCAAATGAGCTCTAACAGTGTCAATTAAATAGATTTCGGAAAATTAGGGTTTATGATGTGCATGCCTAAAATCAAGAAAAAAACGAAACTTGTCAAAAGTTTCTAAAAATAGCACAAGTGCCTCCTTTAAGATGCTAAAATTAAATCCCTTTTTTTTTTCTTTATCCGGGTGTTTTAGTGTTTTTGGAGCACAAGTGTATCAAAATACACCCCCTTAGCAGTTGATTGTTCCGTGCAAATGATAGCAGTCAAAATTGGTGTTGTTAGTGGACATATTTAAATAAACACAACATTGTAAATAGTGGAAACAATGCATACATAAACATAAACTAAACAAAGAGGTAATTACATAAACAATGCTAAAATGGAGCAAATAAATCAATAATATAATGGAAAATTATCCCTTCATTGAATGTTGATAGTAGAGGTTGAATACAATAGATGAATCTTAGATACTTGAAGGGAATTCTTTGAGCTATGGAGCCCAAAAAACCTCAGCAAGGGGGTTTATCTTCCTCAATCTCTTTGCAAGTTTCTCCTCTCTCTCAAAGAAGTATGAAGACTCTCCAATGGTGGATTCCTCTTTTCTCACTAAGATTATGGATTCCTTAGAAGAAATATGGCCAACATGTTAGTGTTCTTCCCTTCTCTGGCATCAATAATGCAATGGTGGTTTGCTCAAACAATAATTTTGCCAGCATAACAATGTCTCATGTCTTGGTTCTCCCATGGCCTATTTATATAGAATTTTTTTGAATCCTTATTCCCCCTCTTGGTTCATGCATGATAATGACACATGAGTAGGACAAGATGATTCCATTGAGGGTTGCATATCTTTATGGTGGCTTGAATTAGACTGTATTGGACTGAGCTCATGTAAGAGAATCAACCCCAAGTGTGTAGAGTGGGCCTGGATCATTGAGTCATTCTTTTCTACAACTGCACAAATTTCGAGGGATATTATGTGCGCACGTGTTTATTGAAGAACTAGAAGCGGGACCTCAAATGTTTTTGCTTTATAACTTTGGACCTTAGGAGAACTTTTATTTTTTAAAATTCATGATTTGTTTAGCTAGAAAATGTTCACTTGTGCATTCTGCTGAATACTTTTTAGTGTCTCATGGGTCGTACTAATAGGTGTACAATTTTCTGGCGTTAATAGTTTCCCCCTAATGTATGAGCTTAGGAGGAACTATATAACTAAAATACATCACATTTTCTTTTCTGATGGAGATTCTGATCAACTTTTCGAGAGAGAGGATAGCTTGTTATGGATGACGAGTAGAGAAAATCCCCTTGACTTAGTACAAATGGTAACCATGCTCTGGTAAAAACCTGCAATAAAAATGTGTCTATATGAGGCAGGCATGTCCCATGCTCATTATGATGGCTAAACATAACTTATTACAATCAGACAAAGACTGGTTTTTTGTCCCATCAAAATTGTGGTAGTTGACGTGTTGATAGTTGATGATGATAACTATTGACGCCCTCAAGGGTGCTTCCTGGTCAAATAGGCATAATATGGTTCCCCTATGCATAACATAAGTGAAGCACTTTTGACTGGGGTGTTTTCGTATGCATACATCTTCGATTTCAGGTACCTCCCCCATATCACGTTGTAACCACTATTGAATGAGGTGCTTAGTGATGAGGGAGTCTTCGACTGAATGAAATAACTAAATGGTAACTAAGTACGACACCACCTTGACATGAAAGATTTTTTTGATGTTCAATGCCAAGGGGATCGATAACATCATTGGGAAATAATGGTTTCCACTGTGCCACCCAAGGATATCCCTTTGAGGGGGGGAGTATCCAAGGTACCATCCCCATCCTAGAATGTAAGTGTTGAAGTCGACAGGAGAGGAGCATTAAGCACTCAAAATGTTGATTTAGGGAATCAATATGAGATGTGAACAAATTGTAATGATAGGAAGAGTTGTTGATATAAAAGGAAATGGACAACTGGCCCACGGTCAGAGCTTGATGTGCAAATGGTGGCGAACAAAACATGTTTACTGTTGGTGATGGTCCTGGAATCAGTAGGATTTCCAGGATGGGTGTAAGTGGGTTTTGACAGGCGTAAAAATGGAAAGTAATTGTTGGTGAGGTGTAAACTTCTACCAAGGGTGACTGGAGATTGTCGCCAGGTAAAATATATCAACAGAAAAAAATGTGGAGGGAGATTTTTTTTTGTAAAATATCTTTGAACACTTGCCAAAATAATATGAGGGTGGTTTGGATGTACAACCACAGAGACAGGTGCCCCATAATGACGGTAACGTGTAGGATATATGGTGTATATGTTGTGGGTGGGGGCCCCATTGGTTGGTCTCGGTGTTGGGTTGGTGAGGTAGATGAAGCAACACAAATGGGTTATGCAATATGGGTGAGGGATAGGCCAAATGTAGGATGCGAAGGTGCATCCGTCTAAATCCGTCATAAAGTACTTGAGATGGCCCGGAAAATGGATGCATGTGTAATGAGTGGAGTGTAATGAGGCTAAAATTCAAGGTATGTAAGTGAGATGGTTCTCGGATGGAAGTGATTGGTCATGGCTCCTATTAGTGAACAAGGTTCTACAAAGATAAAGTGAGCCATGAGGGGGGTGTTCTATTGATCGACGCAAATTATTATCATTTCAAAGGTGAGATGGTGATAAAAATGGTCGAGATCATGAACGTTATGGTTTATTTTGGAAATATGATGTCAGGATATGAAAAGCTTTAGGAGGAAGCCTATCATGCTAATTGGAGAATGATACCTGCTCATTCGTTTTCTTATTGGGATGTTGGTTGAAGTGGACCATGTGCGATGTTCTTGCAGTTGACACAACCAATACCCCAAGTGAAATAATTGTTCAAAACATACATATAATGAATGCTATGAATTACAGAGCTAGAGGAGTACCTGACATAAGTTTCCAAGTATGTGACAGGGCAAAAAATGTTTTTTTACACTTACTGCAATAGATGGTTCCATGATGAAGATGGTGTGGTACTGATCCTTGTGTCTCTTCCAGTTTTGTCAACAGATATCCCAAGCTTCTATAATGGACCACAAGAGATGGAGAAAATGATGATAGATAGGGCTAAGGGGCCCAAATATCACTCATTTGTATTATTGAGTTGTGGAGGTCAGAGCAAGCTTTTGGAGCTTTTCTTACCATTGCGGTCAACTTCCTGTTTCCTTAGATCTCACTTTTGTTGCTGGTATTGTTTACTATAGGTTTCTTGGGTTCGTCTTTGGTATTTTTACAGTATGCAAACTAGACTTACTCTTTTGAAATCGAAGACCATATTTATCCAATGGTGATCTTTAGATCTCAAGCAAATTATCTAGGGCTATTGTGCTCTTCTCTATCTTTCACTCCTTTCTCAAGGTAACAACTTCAACTTCTAATTTCTCAACCTCTTCTACCTTCACTTTGTAGAAATTTTGAATAATATAACACTTATTCACAGAGATTATCCTGATTATACACTATTTTCATAATGCATGCATAATACATAACCTCCTCTACGTTGATCATCAATTTGCAGAATTAAAACATCAATCGCATGCGCACATTGAAACATCAATCACACATATCAACACAGTATATCACGGAGAAAGCATACAGCTGAAAACCCCCAACTATCTGTATATTATATTGATTGAGAACATATAACATTACATAGCACAATACTCCTCGCAAGTACTCAGTACTATCTCCACCTGTTACACACAAACTAGCTCAGATCTGAATCAATCACAGGTTCAAATCTCTTCCGCTGCTTGCCTGCCTCCGCTGCTCAATACCTGCACAAGAAACGGTGATAATTCCAAGGCAGCCACGTCTTTCCTTGGCTAAATCACGTGAGAACAAGCTACAATGTGGGCAAACTCATTGGCATACTCAATCCCCTGATTTGTACAAGATCTGGTGCACAACTATAGTCACAACTGATAGCAATCTGATTCTCTAACACCTGTCCCTGCTGAACTGAACATGCACTGACATGCAACTGAGTTAACTGATGTATTCATTAGTTGTATTATGAGTTAATAACTTGTGAATTAATTAATACTAATTCACCCAACTCATCTCTAGTCTATTTTCCAGTTAGACTAAATACAACCAGTTTAACAAAGCTAAACTGAACACAACTCCATCAACTGCACCTCCAGTCCACTAAACTCAACTCACTTGAGTTCTAACTGAAGTCATGCATGCAAATATTCAAATAACCCATAAGAACCACGTATTTCCTTCATGCAATTGCATGTGCCACATCCGTAGCTCGAACTGAAGTGCTCCAAGAGAATAAGATTAAGTTTATAGTCCAAATATTATTGTGAGATAATAATATTTGACTTTTCTATTTTTGACAGCCAGTCTAAAAATAGACTTGATCACTTACACTATGATCACTCACACTTTCATCAAAATAGAAGTCCATCTATTTTTCCCAACTTGATCAATCATCCATAAACAGCAACCTGCAATCCATAGACATGATCCATATGTCTAAAAATAGACTTGCGCCAAAAATAGCCTGCGGGCCCACTTAGTGAAGGCGACTCTTTTCACTAAGCTCCATCATCTTGTTGCAATATCAACAAGCATTTCTTGTTGCACACTTTTCAACACTCCCTCTCAACAAGAAAGGCTTCCTCTCAAACCCGATCCTGTAACTCTAGAATGTTCTGCATGCAACACATCTGGCCGGTCCACTTGCTCTATCATCAAAGTCTATGACTGCTATTGCCTCTGTCGATTGAAAACTCTGCATCTCTGTGCTCTTCAGTATCTGACTGCTCTAGCCTCTGTCACCTTGATCTCTAACTGCATCTGTGCTGCTGCTGGTTCTATCTCCCGGCATTGCATCCGCACTGCACCTCCCAACTGAACTCCCTGTTGGGTTAGAAACATACTCTGATGCTGAAGCTCTACCTGCAGCTGACAAGTGCTCCCTCTCTGACATCTGCGCTATTGCAACATCTTCATGCATCTCGCACCATTGCACACCTCTCTGTGCCACCTAGCACTGTGCAAAACACTTGTGCCTCTCGCATTGCTGCAGCCTGCTAGCTATGCGTTGTCCTGGGATTCCTCGCACTGTCGCTCTCTCTGCCGCTCCATCCGCATCTGTCTCTACCCAATCAGTCAGTTCATGCTACTCCACATCGGGGCTCCCGTAGCAAGGTCTCATCCAATAGGTTGGGTACCTCAAGGATCCTGCCCCTCCTCCTTGGGACTATCAATCCATATCGCCCCACCTCCTACCTGGAGGTATGGCTGCATGTGATCCCTCAGCCCACCTGGCTCGAAGTTTCCCGCTATTGGAGGTCTCTGCATGAGTAGATGTCTCTACTCGATCTCCTCTCAGCTTCCCTTGTTGTGGCTGCTCCACAACCTCCTGAAGCTGCTGCACCAATCGTGGCTTCTCCATAATTGTCTGAGACTTCTTCTGGCTCTGCATGTTGAGAGGTAATATACCCTCCCTCTCACCCACCAAGTCTCCATCAGTTGCCTTGCTGCTCAAGGCTTTGCATGCATCTTGAACCTTAAGAGCATACAGGTTCTTGACCCGTGAACCAATCTGCTTCACCTGTCTAGTGATGATGTGTCTAAGGAAAACCTTTCCATCTCTGAAGACTACATCATAGCCTCTGTCTTCCAGCATCACGATTGACACCAAGTTTCTCTTCAGTCCAGGTACATACTTGACATCGGTCAAGGTAAGGTGAGCTCCATGCTCCCTCTGAAAATAACCGTGCCTACACCTGAGACACTATACTTCTCATCATTACCCATCCCTATGAGTATCTGGAGATCTTTCTCCTCCAAAGTACTGAACAAACTTTTGTCACCGGTCATATGGAAAGAAGCTCCACTGTCAAGAAACCAGCCACTTCCCATCATGGATGAAACCATGCATGCGAAGAGTGTGAAATCCAACTCAAACTGTGAAGCAAGTGCCTCACCTTCAGATCCTTCCTCGGATCCCTTCTTGGACTTCTTCTTTGGGCAATTAGTAGCATAATGGCCCAACTCATGACAACGAAAGCATCTCACCTTCGCCTTGTCAACCTTCTTCCCATCATTGGAAGAACTGGATTCGGAAAGAGAAAACTTACCCTTCCCCTTCTTCGCCTTACTCGCTAAGGCACAGTTCTCCTCATCATGCATAGATGAAGAACTGTCTCTAGTGCGCCGTCTAATCTCCTCTTGCAAGAGATTCGACCATAGTCTTTCCCATCCTGGCAACTTCTCCCGACCATTGACAGAGTCTTGATAGGAATGCCAACTCTTCGGAAGACCAAGGAGAGCCAA
>APFE030472400.1:64378-76270 GCA_000404065.3 Pinus taeda | reverse complement strand
CAAATATCAACATGAATTAACTGGAGTACCTTAGATGCGCGCCAGGATTCTCCATTCGTGAATGAAGACCGATGTTGTTTGCCAGCTTGACAAGTGCTGCATACGCCCAACTGCTGAGTCTGATTATCAGGTAACCCTGACACAAGTCCTTCCCGAGAAAGCTGAGAGAGATACTGCATGTTTAGGTGCCCATATCGATGATGCCATAGAGTGCTGATGGGAGAAACACGAACTGCTAGAGCCACTTTTGGAGAATCACCAGTGTCAAGAAGCCTGTATAAACCATGATCTTCTAGGCCAACAACAACTATAAGACTAGTCTCCCTGTCGATAATAAATCATTTCTGCGCTCTGAACACTACATCAAGCTGAGGAGAGTTCCTCATAATCTGACTGACAGACAGCAGATTAATTTCCATACCAGGAACATAGTACACATTCAGGAAGATGAGTGTGCGGCCACCAGACTGGATTTGAACTGTACCTCTGCCAACCACTGTGTATTGTTCACCTCTGCCAAATACCACGGAATCACTGAAAGGTGAGAAGTCAATAAACCAGTCATGCCTGTGAGAGAAATGGCGTGATGCACCAGAGTCAATGTACCAGGCAGAAGATGGAACATGATCTGAAGACCTTTTAGTCATAAAGGCATAGAAGGCAGAATCTGTCCGCTCGGAATGTTCTGCAACATTTGCTGTCTGATGGAGCCCTCCCTGTTTCTTCTGTTCAGAAGCAATCCTTTGTCGGCAATCTTTCTTTATGTGGCCAAACTTGTGACAGTAATTACACTGCACATTTTTCTTCCTAGCAGGATCAAAAGGCTGAGAAGAGCCTTTCTGGTGAAAGTACTGAGAGGACTGATATTTGGCTGCAAAAGCATTTTCTGAGGGGGTTGATGCTGCACTACTACCAAACTGTTATTTCCAACGATCCTGCTGCATGAGTTTGGTACATAATTCTGGAAACTTCAGATCGACGTTAGTGGCGGTAATGTTGAGTGTTTCTATGAAGTGCTCATAAGATTTTCGTAGACTTTTCAGAGTGATGACTACCATATCTTCTTCCTCCATGGTGCGACCAATGGCTTCGAGCTGATCTCGAATGTCTTTAATCTTGTTGAGATGTTCCTGTAAAGAAATATGTCCGTCCATCATGATGGAGAACAACTGATTTTTGAGAAAGAAAGCTCTGCTCTTGTCAGATGTCTCGTGCAGTTCTTTCAATTGTTGCCAGATCTCGGCAAATGTCTTGCCAGAAGGAATCTGTGGTCACTGATCATCAGCCGCAGAGAGCTTGAGAAGCATAACAGCCTCTCGATTTCTATCATCAAACTTATCTTGATCGGTACCAGCTATACCGGGACGAGTTTCTTTGCCCAAAATGAGCTGATCAAGAAGCCTGTATTCAAAGATGGTCAACATTCTTTGTTTCCAGATGTTATACTTGCTGCCATTAAAGCATTGATTGCCTTCTAACATCAGATTGGTGAGGGAGGCCATCTGTACGTTTCTGGAAGACTGATCTGGACAATTCTGCCTCTTAAATCAGATCTTGGCCACCAACTTGAAGAGATAAATGTTGTCAATAGGATCAACCAACAACTAAAAGAAATAATGCCAAATACTCCAATATGAACAGAGGTGACTCAGCCCCTGACAATGACTAATTTCGACCTGTCTTTAGAAGATAAACTTAGTAAAAAAAAGGGACTGTCTATGACAGTCAATGCAATCCTTTAATCAGAAGGGAAACTCAACCCTTTTACTCACAAAATTCGGTTCAGTGGAGTGGTGTAACACGACCCTCCTTTGGTGACAAACTCAGCCTTTTAACAGTGGGAAGATTTAGCTCCTTAACCCACAAAATTCAGCTAACAGCACACAGAATCCACGGCTTCTCTATGAACAGAACTCGGCTGGCAATATAGGAGAGTAAACGTGGCCTCAAATGATGCAACTAGACCTAGTAACGCAACCCTCCAAGTGTGACTCAGGAATTCGGTCACTTGATGTGTGTGCTCAACCTATATGAAACCAGCAAAGAAGAAAAAATACATGAACGGTTGTCTGTCAAACTCCTTGCAGTCAATCTGTGGCAGTTCTGTGCGAGAAATCGGCGGATATCGCAGCCTCCTTGGTCGCTTCGCTCGTCACTTCGACAGCGGCGACCTCTTCTACAGTCGGCTTCCACGTCCTCGGTAATGAACGTAACGGGCCCCAGTACTAGCGCTGTGCCGATGATTGGTGTCAATGCCACTTCAGTATTGAATTTTCTAGAACACCGACTGGGTTTTATATTGACAATCACGCACACACTGCTTTAGACACAGTAATGATTATACTGTATACGTAAGCGTCGGACTGTATTACTGTAGAACAATTAACAGAAGAACGACGACTTCGTTAACAAGCATTCATGGGTGATGCGCTTTCCTCAAGCAAGCTAGAGCAAAGCGAAATAGTAAATGTGGCTGCTGGGATTCGAGCCGGTCTAAGTGTCAGTGCCGCTGTCGATTACCCTGAAAAAATCTACGCATGCATACAATGAAACTTCGATGATGTAGCTACCTGGAATTCGCACCAACAAAGAACGTGTCTAGAAAAAAATCGCACTGAACGGCGTTGTCGAAAAAATGAACCCTCGGCTCTCGTAATTCCACCAAAAAAAATCAACCGATTTGAAATCAAGAAATGGAATGTTGTTCTCACTGTCAAGGGGTTTTACAGTAAATTCAAATTAAACAAAGAGAAACCTCGAAAAAATTTTAACACAGCTGAAAAAATTATTTCGAAGAATCCACTTTTGTATCGAGATAGACAACTGTAAGCTTTTATCACATTGAGCAGAGCTGAAGCTAAGACTCAGTGAAGGCTATTTGGCTTACAGAGGGCTCGACCTTAGAAAGGAATGACAGAAAGAACTCAAGAGATTAGGATGCAGAGAGAATAGCTGCTCAAGAAATCTCTTTTTCTGGCTCTGATACCATAAAACAGTGCGAAACATGCATATGGATTTCCAAATGAATTAATTGAATAATGAGCAAGCTAAAGCTCAATAATAATACAGAGATATTTACAGTAAATAGAAACATCAAGTTTCTATTTAGTAAATAGAATCAATCAATTTCATCAAGGAAACTGCTTAAAAAAAGGAAAAATAGCAACAGCTAAAAGAATGAGCATTAAATACTAAAAAAGGGATATTCTAATAGCAGTGACATTCTCCTTTATCTTTCATTTTTATCCTTTTACTTAAATTTTTAACACTACCATGAAATGACTCGGGATGTTTCAGAGTGGTTCTAACCTCATTGGATTTCATATGGAGAAAGTACAATTTTAGATCTCACTCAAAATCCAACAAACTTATCAATTTTTCAGGATTTCGAGATTCGGGGGATTGCAATGTTTCCATTGGATTTTGTCATGTACTAGGGTATGGTGTTGAGAAATCTAGGGCAGACAATTAGAGTATTTATTTAAATTGATTTCTCTTTTATCCTTGACATTTTCTTGTGATTTAGATCAGGATATTTTCATCATTATTTAGTTATGTTTATCATCAAGACACATGCCAATAAGAAGATCACAATGCAAACACAAGAACACCAGATGTAGGCTGCTAGCCAGGGCCAAAACTTCTCCTAGAGAGGAAAACCTGTTAGATTTTGGTAGCATCGGAAATGCTCTAGCCTTGAAAATTAGTGGAGAGACAAAGGCACGTGAGTTTTAAAGAACCCAGAAACCGTTTGGTGAAATTCCACCTGGATTGTATTTTATTAAAATAATTAATATTTTTAATAAAGTTCCTAAGTCTAAACTTAAGGAAATTAAAATATTAATGGGTATTAATCAAAATATGGGTGAGAATGATCTAGAAGGCAAATCAAGTCATGTTTTAATCTTAGCGGTTGATTAGAGACTTAATCTCAGTCATTGAAGACTCAACAGGAAAAGTATAAAATGGAGGCTTGGGGTTCATTTGGAAATACACACAGAGAGAACGAATTGATCAAGAATTCGATTCCTAGGGCAAGGCTTGCTAAGGAATTTGAATTAAGTGAACATTCTGCAACAGAGGGGTAGTGAGAATCTAGGAGAAGGAATTTCTGGAGAATATAGACAAAAAGGCGGAGAGGGCCAGTAGATCAAACAAGTTTCTTGTCATGCAGAAGCCGGAACTACCAAGAATAGCCAGAACTGTCGGGAACTGCCAGAACAGCGGGGAAGCTCACGCAAAGGGCAAAAGCCGGAAATGTAGGGAACAGACAGAACTGTCGAGAACTATCGGAATAGCCGAGAAAGATGACGCAGAGGGCAGAAGCCGAAACTATTGGGAACAACGGGAACTACCGGGAACTGTTGGAATAGCTGGGAAAGCTGACACAGAGGGCAGAAGTCGGAACTGACGGGAATAGTTGGAACTGTCGGGAACTGCCAAAATAGTCGGGAAGGCTGACGTAGAGGGGAGAAGAGGTCACACAGAAATAGTCGGGGTTAGCCAATCATGTGTCGGATCATCCAGAATTCTACCGGGTGAAGTGAAGTAAAACTCACTCAGATTTTCCGCCAGTATTTCCTTTGTAAAGGATTGCTAGATGAGCATCCTAGATTTGTATTCATATATTTCTCCTACACAATAATAAACCCTTAGAAGCATTGCACCAGTTTTCCCGCATTGGGTTTTTTAGGGGACTATTGTGTCCAAAAATAAGTGTTTCCTATGTATCTTGTTCTTTGCTCTGTTTTCTCTTTCATGAGATCAAATATTTAATAGTGTAGGCTACAAGAGTAATTTGCTTTAGTATTCAAAAGAATATCTTAATGAATGTAATTTAAAATCAAGTAGGTGAAGTAGATTCAGATTTGTTGCAATAGGGGTTCCTAGAGACTATGAATTTTCACAAAACCCACAAAATCTCTCCTTATAGAATCTGTTCAATGAAGACTTACAAGACCATGACCTTGACCCAAGACCAAACCTTTCAAGTGATGAGCCAGCCAGAACCCAAATCAATTATCTGCAAAATAATGACTGACAAAACCCTAGTTCCTCAAACAAATCCGCACGTGTGAGTAGCCCAAATACAAATTTCCTTTCTTCGGTTGCCTCTATAGAATTTGTTCTTCCTTTCTTAAACTTCGCAGGATCAGATCTCTTCTTCTTTTCGTATAGATCAGATGGATCAAACTTGTTGTATGTATCTAAATAAGGATAGTGAGTTCCTTTTATTTGCTTTTAAGGAGGTTAATTAAGCCTCTCTAGGTCGACATGAAGAAGGTTGGCCAACCCATCACTTGGAGGCTTCTAGACTTGACTTTTTACATTAAACATCTTTTCTTTCTTGACACATGGGCCCTCCAAGAGCTAGTAGGTCATGATCTTGACCTATTGACTTGTCAACAAGACCCCTAGATCACTCAATGGGTGCTTTGACCTAGGACCACAACATGATGGGCAAGAAACCCATTTCAATAAACAATTTTTCTTTTTACAAATAAATTTTCTTTTCTTTACTTTTGACAAGTACATCAATAATTACATCAAGTCATGACTCAAGAACAATAATGAAGACTAAGACTAGTTACATTTCAATATATGGAACTCGTATTTAATCAAGAGGACCAAGCCCTCTATCTACCTTGATGTTAGTGACATTGGTTGTCGAACTCCTCTATCATGACCCTACTAAAAATGCACCCATCACTCAAACAAAATCTTGACTTAACACGCTGCATTTTTTCTATCTTATGTTAATGCTTAGAGGTTGATATTAATGACAAAGATCCCAAGATCGGCAATGATTTTGAAGATATGTAGGTATTTGTCGTAGCATGATTTTTTTTGGATGCTAGAGGCCATCTAATGTTGAGAAATCGAGTTACTTGCATATTAGGGATGATTTCACTTTCATGATAATTGCTTGTGAAATTTCTTGTTAGTCTTATTATGTTTTCATCATCAAACAATTACCAAAACATACATGAAGATCACAAAGAAACAACAGAACACAAGATGTAGGGTCCATGCCAAGGAAAAACCCCACAATAGGGAAAACCCAAACGATCCTCTTCTTATAGAATCAGATCAAGTGAGATATCCAAGACTCAAGACCATGACAAGAAACCAAGTCAGCCCTCCCTCCATGTTAACCTTTCAGTGATTCTCAATCAAAGACTAAGTCTTCCACAGTAGTATATTTCGATTCTCTGTAGCATATAGAATCACAGTAACATACTTGTAATCATAATAGCATCTCTGCAACTCCAACCTTCACAAAATCACAATCCTCGGCAACTTTGGCTTTCACAGAATCACTATCCTTTGCAACTTCGGCCTTCACAGAATCACAGTCTTTTGCAACTTCAACCTTCACAGAATCACAGTCTTCTGCAACTTCTTCCTCTATAGAATAGTAGCATTTCGGTCTTCTTCACCTTTGTTTAGTCCTTAATCTCCTTTACTTCGTTGGTCAGAGAAAGACTTTCTTTTTGGATGTTTGAATTTCCAAAAAAAATTAATTTGAATTAGTTTCCAAATAATGAAGCTTGGTTGCCAATATATAATTGTTTGGTCATGAGAAGGGTCACATCCCTTGGGCAGGCCAACTTGACAATCTTGGAGGGCCGACTTGGTCTTGTATTTGACTTTTGACTAAAATAAAATTAATTTTCTTTCTTTTATAAATTCCAGATGGGACTTGCCAAAAATAATTTTCCTTTTGACTCAATAAGCCCTAGAAGCATGAAGAACATGCTTTAACTAGAAATAATAATAATAATAATAATAACAACAAAAATAATATTTTTCTTCTTTCAATTTTGTATGAAATATATATTGATACAAGTACAAAGATAATTATGAAGATCAAACCTAGTTACAATTTCAACACTCCCTCTTAACTAGGGAGGTATTCATAATCGACACAACAGAATAATCTCAAAATGAAATATTCTCACAAGAAGAGATTTGGATTGATAAGCATCAATGATGATAGTATCATCATAGCCAACATTGTTACATTACCAAGGCCTTGACAAGCACACTCTATCTCTTCATAAGATCAGAGCATAATGTTGGGAGGCATTCCATAGGACATCACATGGCCTCTTTGAGGCACATACTCCACCTAGGATACCCAGAGTATGTCCTCCACCAGACCATTTCCCTCAAGGAAATGTTAGTCCACCAGACCATCCTTTATCCAAATCCATGTAATTGACTTAGGATGTCAATCCTAATATGCCATAGTACATGACTCAAAAATGTTTGTCCAAGATGATTATCCAATCCATCATTATCCTTATCCATGTCCATGTACTTGACTTAGGATATTAATCCTAATTCGTCACAATACTTGACACAAGGAGAACCATGTGTCTAACCTTACTCCCTCTCAACCTGACAGGAGAAATCCATACTCACTCCCTCTCAAACAGGGAGAGTACATCAACAAGCCTCACATTGTGTTGGAAATACTCCTACTTCCTTTACATCAGCTACCTGTTATTCCGTGGAGATCTGTTGTAGCTTCCACAAGCAGCCCTATTACTACAGAATTTGCCTTACTGCAACTCACTAAACTAGGGCTCCCAATCTACCTCCTCACAGTTCATGGCTTCTTTCATGATCCTGCATTTGAGGTCTTCATCTACTGCATCCTGCACTACTTTCAGATCTGCCCATTTGTCAGCCTTTTTGTCACTTGAGAGTGTTGATCCTAGGGCCTACACATCTGCCCTACTTCTATGAAACATGTTGCTCCTATCACCTCTCCTTAGGGCCTCCAAGACTGCCCTCATACCATCAACCCTTTGACTGATCTAGAGCTTCACAAATCTAACGTACTAAGTATTTTAGGACAGCCTTAACCAACCACTTCAAAGCAGTTCCCTTTTCCACTGAAACTGTTTCATGTTGACCCTTATTTCCCTTCATTTTCAGCCCTATACTCTGCTCATTAATTTGCACTTCTCTACAACTACTAGAGGCTGGAAACAGCCCACTTCAGGACAGACATATACATAGAATCTCTGCGCAATACACCCAAAATTTGCGGCCAAATTCACTGTCTATATGTCTCTTGCTTAGGGCCTCTTTCCTTTCTCCCACGCACAGAAAATATGAGTGAATTTATCAAACTTCTTAGCAGTCTTTTAGTGGCAGCATACTTTAGAGGGAAGCCCTAACTAGGGCATACAACATCTACTCACTAACCATCGTTTTATGCTCAAACAAGACAGAACTTTGGGGCAGAATATACTGTTGTCAATAGCCCTTACTGACAGTTCTTCATCACCTAACAACAATCTCATGAAAGACACAACCTCTCACCTGTTACATAACAATTTCACAGTTGTAGGACTGAACCTTGACTAAGGTTTTACGGCGACTGTCTAGGGTTACCTCAGTCAACAAACTTCAGCGTTACCTTCCTGTCTAACCTTCTCCTTTTAGCGCAGCATCGTTAGAATACTCGGCCTTTAGGTCAGGTTCATCATAGGCCTTTCGGCCCTCTCTTCAAGCCACTAAAGGGTCTCAGCTCTCCTTGTAGCACGAACCTCTTAAGGATAATGTCCCTCCTCCTTACATGCATTTGGTTGTCCTAGAATAATAATCTCAGCCCTTTGCTTAGGGCACCTTGTGATACTACATACCTGTTCTTTCCTAGGCCGAATATATCTTCTGGACCTGTGCTAACCCTCCTTCAACAATCCCCAGTTATGCGCTAATGTGGCCTTTTGCTTCTTATGTGATGGGCAATTTTTAATTTTTTTCAATTTTTTGTTGTGCCCAATTTCAAATCCAAGTTCAAAGTTTCAAACAAAATGCCAACACTTTTGGACCCTATGTGGGAATATGGTGAAACTAATACTATAACTGAATCTAGGGGGGTCAATAAAATGTATTTGACTTGCAAGTTGTGTGGCAAGAATATGTCAAGGGGTGTCAAGTTGTCAACAGATTAAAATTCCATTTGGGGCAAATTCCGGGGCAAAATATATAACTTTGCCCAAATCCATCTCCAGAAATCATCCGACAGGCCAATAAATCAATGATGGATAAAGTGGAGGGAAAAGACACCAAGGCAGCAATAAAAAGCCAACTTGTAGGGGCCTCAAGAGTGAGGGGAAGTGAGAGGCGTTCTTCAGCATCACCTTCCACACCCACATGTCCCAGCCCCTCAACTTTCTCATCTTTTTTTGTTCCTAGAACCACACTTGGTGCACAACTTGGCATCAAATCGGCACTTAGAAAAAGGAAAAGGCAGAAGATGACAAGGTGGTCAGTAAGTGACTTCTATAGAGTGATGTTCCTTTCAACATTGACAAGACAAACCCATTCTACCAACCCATGTTTGATGTTGTTGTTGTCATTGGCCCAAGCTACAAAGTCCCTACCTTTGCAGAGTTGAGAGGGCCTCTTCTTCAAGATGAAAATGCTGATTACACTCCTAGATTGGAGGAGTTTAGGGCATCATGGGAACACACTGGATGCACACTCACCTAAAGGGTAGGACTCTTCTTAACTTCTTGGTTAGTTGTCCCAAGGGGACAATGTTTATGAAATTTGTTGATGCATGTGCACACATTAAAGATGCGTGTTTATTATGTGAGAATTTGGACATCTTCATTCAAGAAGTAGTTCCACAAAATGTTGTCCAAGTCATAACAGACAACGCTGCAAATTATGTTGCTGCTGGCAAGTTGCTTATGGAGAGAGATCCTGACTTGTTTTGGAGGATATAGGTAAGATTCCTCTTGTGAGGGATATTCTTGAATCATCCAGGAGCATAACAAAATTCATATATAATCATGCATTTGTGCTTAGCTTGATGACAAGATTCACCAACAACAAAGAGTTGGTGCGTCTTGCCATTACACGACTTGCCACTACCTTCATATCTCTTCATTCTTTGTTGAATTCTATGTGGGATGTGAAAAGCATGTTTCTTTCACAAGATTGGTGTGCTTTATCTATTAGCTGCAAACCAGAGCGAGAGGGCATATGTAGACTAGTTTCATATGATCAAATCTTTTGGGCAGGAGTAGAGGAGGTGTGTGCCATATAGAACCCTTGGTAAGGGTTCTTCGGTTGGTTGATGGAGACAAGCCCGCAATGAGCTACTTGTATGAGGCTGTGGATAGGACCAAAGAAGCCATTCGTGCTTATTATGAAAATAAGGGAGACAAGGGGGGTTAGAGAAACAGCAAGTCATAAGGAGAGTGATTGATGAACGATGGAACAATACCCTCCATCGCACCATTCATGTTGCAGGTATCTACCTCAACCCCACATTTTCTTACTCTTATGGTTTCAAATTTAATGTTGAGGTGGCATCTGAGCAAGAACATGAAGATATTTCTAAAGAAATGAAGATATATAAGATGGCAAGTGGCACATTTGGTTTTACCATGGCTATTAAGAATAGGACGACCAAAATGCCAAGTAAGCTTCAATTTGTTTCAACTTTCAACTTTCAAATTTCATAATTCATTGTCTCTTCATAATTTGCTTCAAGTTTAGAATTTCAATGTTTTAACTTCTTTTTTTATGTTTCTCATTTTACTTTTAATTTGTAGATGATTGGTGGACAACCTATGGTGGTAGAGTACACTATCTCCAAAAGATTGCCATTCAAGTGCTCAGCCAAACATGCAGTTCCTTTGGGTGTGAGTGCAACTGGAGTGTATTTGACAAAATACATAGCAAAAAGCACAACAGGTAAAAAAAAAATCATATTAATTTTTTGAATTCATTTTATTATTTTCAATATTTAAATTTTCTAAGTACCAATTTACAATCTATGACCCTAATACAGGTTGGAGTCCCAGCGCCTCAATGACATGGTCTACATCTACTAAGATCTTTGATTTGTTGGACATTGGATAAACCAACGCTCCCCGCGTGTTTCGCAACATGGACTAACCGCCTCTCGTGGATCCCTATCTCTGGTGATGCAATCGTTGACTAACCCCTGCGGGTTTTGGTCTAAGGGCAACCATGATTCCCAACATCATTGTGGGTGAGACAACTTCAAAAAACTCCTAATGTGGAAGCCATCTCATTGGACAATATTGATACCACTGCTTCATGGAGGGTTGAGACTGACAGGTCGGCCACAGACTCGATCCCTGATTAGCTAGATGTGGATCCAACAGCACTAGTGGCAGAGGAGGTAGCAGTTGCAAGAGAGGGAGAGCCAGAGGTAGAGGAGGAGGAGGTCAGGAGGCTCAAGAGAGGAGGAGGTGACACCATCTAGGATGGGCAGCAGAAAAGGACAGAGGCCGCCTCTTTTATTTGCTTCTAGAGGACGACAGAGTCTATTTGTAGCTCCAGGGGCAAGGCCTTCTTCCTATAGAGGAAAAGGCAAAGCCATTCCCTATTCCCGTAAAAGGGGCAGAGGATCTAATTGATTGATTACTTTATGACATGTAAATGACTCATGATATACATTTATTATGTTTTTTGTTGATATTTTGACTCTTGATAGTTGAGACTGAGACAGGACTCAAGATTGAGGACTTGATTCACTATTTTGATACGTGATGTAGCACTAGACTTCATATACATATTATATATTAGCTTTATTTTCATGTTTATCTGGAAATGCATTTATTTGATGTTGTGGATACTTTAGATACTAAAAAAAAATTAAAAATGAATATTTTTGAATATTTTTAATTTTGCCAACTTTTTCAAAAACCTCCTGATTTTAACGACTTTTTCAATTTCTAGACACTTGTCAATTTAGTCCCGACTACAACTTTTTCCACATTGCTCTTGACCCTATCAACTTGCAACTCGGCCAAATCTCATATCACACTCAGATCGACTACACCACAGTCTTGGCCAGTGTTCCACAGGGACTCGCCCCCCCCCCCCCCC
>APFE030472400.1:34260-53470 GCA_000404065.3 Pinus taeda | reverse complement strand
TGAATTGAAAAGTTGCAAAGCATGATCATTGATATGAATATCATTTGACATTATCCAAATTTATAATATCATATAAAATAATAAATTTAAAATTCTAATTCAGCTTGGTCAAATTCTAATTTAGATTTTGGTCAAACAGAGGGAGAGCTTCAGCTTGATAAGGTAGCCACTGAATTCTGTGAAAAGGTAAATGAACAGATCAGGAACACTGCATTGGCAGTAGAAGGGGCAACTACAATGGGTTGTCCAGTTGTATTGGATCCAACAGCTAGAAAGTTTGTTATATTATATATAATATAGACAGTACACCATATGCTGAAACAACAGTTTTAGTTCCAGGAGAGATGAGAAGATCAAATGAAAGAGTTTCTGACAGTTTACTATCAAATGACATTCACTGCAGGATGACCATCTGCGAACCAACTTGGGTGACCAACAATGGCATGGATAATTTGTCTACCTTATTAGAGCAATGCCATGCAGTTCAAACTTCAAACTAGCAGTGTATTTCAAGGGTGAAAATAATTTTCAGACCTGAGAATTCAAGCTGAGCAACTTAAATTTTGTAACTGTATAAATTCATATATAACGACAGTTCCTGAGATTTCTTGCAGCCCATAGTATTTTGTCATGCTTGCAGTAAACGCATGTTAGTCTATAGTCCACCCAATTATTTCCCACATGACATAGGTGTTGCTTCCATAGTTTGTATGTCAAATGTCATGCAAATTAAAAACACAAACTGAATGTCTCATATTCTTTGCCTGTCACTCCAGTTATCTCCCCACTGTAATCCAGCCATCACTTGAGAAAAAAAGGAGAAGTTTTAAAAGGGAAAATTCATGTACGTGCTATATGGTCTAGCAAATTTCCATGATACTGACCCTCTAAAATAACGCTTGTTGAAACCAAAAGACAGCACACGTTATCCCCATACAGAACATGAGTAGCTTTGTACCACTTTAGGTCTATTAAATCATAAACTATAAGCAAGTCCATTTTTTTGGGAGCGTGGGGAAACGTCCCCTCAGGGAAGGGAAACGTTTCCCTGGCACGTCCCCCTGAGTTTCCTCCATTTTGGGAGCGTGGGGAAATGTCCCTTACTCGTCCCCAAGTCCCCAGAGCGCGGGGGAGCGAGGAAACTAGACCCCTGGGGGGGGGCGAGTCCTCGTGGAACACTGATTTGACACGCATGATACCCCATTGGAAAGATCTCTCTGAGGACAACGACGGAAAAGACGATTTTATATAGAAAATTGTTGGTACAACATTGCCAAAAAAACATCATTTAGGGCTTCAAAATGGCTCCGGAAGTTTATGACCCGAAAAACTGTTAAAAATAGTTAACTATGCTACAATTAAGAAAACTGAAAAACTAAAAGAAACAATGGTGGGGGTCCAAGTAGAATTGGCGAGTGGCCACCAATATCCACCTAGATCAACCAAATGGACAAACACTAGTCTTGGTAAATTACACCATCTGTCTTACTCTAAAAAGACTAGAAACATTTATTTTCTAAGGTGTCACATTTTGTCCAGAAAGAGAGCCAACATAAAAAAGAGAGGAAGCATTGTTAAGGTCACATTGGTCAATCCTCCAAAGTGCCCCTAGCGTTGTACTTAGTTAAAGATTTTAACGACTTTCTAACATTTGAAGTGTACGTTTGGGATGTAACAAAAGGCATTTGTGCATAAATTGTTGTTATTAACCCATTTAAAATCTGCCTAAGCTAGACGTAGTAATCTACACAAAGTGTTTACTAGAGACGCCACCTAGGAATGTGGGACGCTTGGAGCAAGATCCTTTTGTTTTCCTTGTGACAATTTTCTTGAAAAATAATAAATAAATAAAGTTGTGCTATTAGAAATACACCAAAAATTATTGGTAAATGAGAGCAAATAGGTATGCCCTGCATGCATCTAATTGACAAAATATCTTATTACTGTAACTATCAATGAAAGAGACTTCATGAAAGTAAACATAAATAAGTAGAAGACTTACATCATCCATAGAAACCCTGAGTCTCAGTGGATTGTCCTTGCATTCAAAACAATTCATCACCCCCTACATATTTCATACATAATCATGTCAAAATCCACTATACACAAACAACTAAAACAAATGACTTCAAATGCACTACCAATCTATTTTTTTGGACTTTATTGTTGCTTATTCTTCTGGTATACTTTTCTTAGACGAAAATGTCATATATATACAAAAGAATATTTACAATCGAAAAGTTAAGAGAGTGGAAGGGTATATACAATAGACATTGATAATTTGAAAACAAGACTATTTTTCCCGTCCATTATTTATGGGTTTCACTGAATTTAAATATATTATACAAGTTGCAACTCAAAAGATGGGTTTTGTATGATGGGTTTCTAGTGATTCAACTACTTTATTTTCATTAGCAACATTGCAACAAGCAAAACCTCCATGTCAAGAAAAATGTTAACGCAACATTGAAAAGGGTTGATCCTTCTGGTTATTGTTCTTGTTCTTCTTATTTTTTGGGTCATCTCAGCTTTTACATATTGTACATGGGCTTCCAAGAGTCATTCAAGTCCAGTGCTTCCACCATCCCTAATCAAGCATTGTGAAAACAACTAAATAGTAGTTACTTGGATCGGATATTTAATGTTTGAATAAATTCCTATTCAATCACCTTAATTTGAAATATGAATCTAATCACTTTACAGAACCAAAGTGTTCTATAGTGGCTTTCAACACAGTTATTAAAATATGCAAAACCTATTAAGAGGGGAATGCCTTCTATGTTTTATCAAAATCATCATTAACAAGAAATATGAGGAAGAAAAGTTGTTATAGAGATAGTTTTCTGTCTCATAGACCCGTCATGGACTTTATTGCAAACAGTTACTCTTAAATTTTCTAAACTAAACTGTGTTTTGCTCATCTATAGTGGTCCTTTTTTAAATTGCTCAATCTTTTTCAAAGTTGGCAAGTGCAAGGTTGCACGTAATACTATATAGCACAGCTTATTATGCTTAGAAGCTTGATGCAACTACAAATGTTTGTGGTGAATTCTAAATTTTTAATATTTAATTTTAATTATATATTTCCATCCCCAACCCGCCATCCTCTAAAAAATCTGGGGGTGCACTCTAGCCATCCCAGGGACATGGCCCCTTGTACCTGTCGTTTTGCTGTCACAAAAACCAATGCAGCATATATATTTTGTAATTTTCTTCACAAATTTAGTTCAGAAATTTCAATTTCCAACCATACATTTTAGTTTAAGATTTTAATTTTGAACAAGGATCTTAATTTATGCCAGCTAGAAACGACAATTTATTTCAGCACTCCAGTCAGTTCAAAAATTTCATTTACAGCCCTGCATAGTGACCTAAGACCTCAAATTTTCATCATAACCTAGGTTAGATTTAATTTTCGACATTCTATGTTAATTTATAAACCTAGCACCTGGGGAATTAATTCCTAGCAGATTTATCACAGAACTGCTAAACAAAACCACAACTGAGTACTTAACACACAAAAAAATGATATTCAACGAAAGCACAACCAATCTCACACACAGAGACAAAAAAAAAATATTGCCCAATCAAATCAATTCTTCATTAATCATAATCATAGCTTACTTGGGCTCCCTTCCTAAGGAAAATGGCCTACTGATAAATTTAAATACAACAAATCCAGATTTGATCCCGCTAATCAAGCCCTAGCCTTGGTTGATCTGGATCTCCTTTATGCACCCTTGCAACATGCTCGGACCCGGCACAATTGAATGGAAGTCCTCCACTCAATTGGTCGATGTCCTCTCAAGTCTTGTACTCACTATGTGGTATGTCTTTCTTCTGTCCTTAGATTTTCTTTTATACCTTCTCATTGAGCTAAATCCCTGACCCTAATCTACAAAGTGATTGACGACCTAGATTAGATCTCATCTCACTTGAGATCAACGGTTGAAAGTAAAACATAATTATTAAAGTAGATACTTTATTTTTCCCATGTTTCTTTAACTCAATAGACAACATAATTAATTATGTGTTTTTCCTAAGTTAGACTTAGGCTAATTTATGTTAAAGAATGTAACTAGTGTCAGTGTCCATAATTATATATGAGCCATGATGTAATGTATATGTCAAAAGAAAGAATGAAAAAAATCTTTTATTAAATAAATTGACTTATTTAAGCATGGGTTTCATGCTTGGGTCAATTGTTTTTAGGTCGGAGCCACCATTGCAGGCTCCTAGGGTTTATGTCAAGTGTCCTTGTCCATGCCATATTGTAAAAGAACCTTCTTGGGATTTTCTTGTCAAGAAAGAAATTTATTTTAATGTAATATAGGTCAATTAGGCCTCCTCCACCAAGTCAACCTCAAGAAAGGACAAGTCGGGCTCAACACGGGAATTCGACCTCACAAACTCACTATATATTGGAGCAACTCGACTCATTTGAAGCACATCTTTCACAAGATCGAATTACAGAAGTTGGAAGCAGAAAGGGGTGTGAAATTGAAGGAAGGAGGAAAGGCTAGCAAAGAAGGAAGTCTTTATCTAGCTAAGGAAGTCGAAACTTTATCTCTCTTGTCTCACACGTGCGAAGGAACTAAAGCTGCAGGAGGGTCAAAATAGCTGTCATGAAGCTAGGCCAAATTTCTGATGTAGTAGGGTCGAAATTTGTCCTTGATGCAGTATTGATACAGTATTGAAGCAATGTTGATGCGGTATTGTTGCAGTCGATCTTTGAAGGTTGGAAGAACAGCTTAAGGGCTGACATGGTGGAGGAAGAAGGTATTTGGGTCTAGGGTCTTGGTCTATCTAAATTTGAATTTACTGAAGGAAGAGTTCTGACTAGATTTTCCCCTATAAAGGGGTTTTAGCCCTGGCTGAGTGCCTACTTTTGGTTCCCTGATCTTCATGTTTTTGCTTTGATGATTGCTTGATGAGAAGAAGATAAAGAAAGAACATAAAGAAGTTAATAAGAACATAATAATATCACAAGTAATTAACAATACAAGAAAATCTTTTTGCCTTTCCAATTTTCTAACATGGTATCAAAGCTAAGGTGAAGAAGGAAGAAAAAGGCAGGTTGAAGATTTATTAAGGAAAAGGAGATCAAATGAAGGTCATTAAGAAGGATCATATAAGGAGATAAGACTACTACCTACAAAAATTACATCAAACTCAATGAAGGGAGAAAACAAACTAGAAGGAGCCTCCAACTACAAGGCATGGAAAAAGATGATAGATCTCATCCTCGAAAAGAACAAACTTTTAGATCGTGTTCAAGAAAAAATCAAGAAGCCTACAAATGAAGCATAGAAAGCAAAGTTCAGAGAAACTGAAATCCTGGCTATAAACCTGATAGTGGATGGAGTTAAGGACAACCTAATTCCATACATATCCAACATAGATTTCGCTCAAGAAATGTATGAGGCTCTCTCCAAACTATTCACCATCAAGAACATTGGTCAAACAGCAAGCCTCAAAAATGAATTAAGAATTATTAAGATGACGAAAGATGATACTATATCATTCTACTTTATAAAGATATCTAGAATTAGAGGTGAACTCCAAGCAATAGATGAAGTTGTCCCAAAAAAAGAGCTCATAATTACTGCTCTTCCAGGACTACCAAAATCTTGGAGTGCTTTTGCATCAGGACTTAACAATTGGAAGGATACTCCAACATTTGAACAAATGTGGAATGCATGCAGTCAAGAAGAAGCTCGAATATCATTAGTAAACAACAAAAAGAAGGATGAAGAAGAAAACACCTCCAATGCTTATTTTTCTCATCACAAGAAGAAAGGAACTTTCAAGAAGTTCAAAGGAGCAAAGAAGAAAGTGGACCTATCCAAAATTGAATGTTACAACGGTCATAAGATGGGTCATTATAAGAGTCAATGTCATGAGAATCCAAGATATAAGTAGAGAGACAAGGATCACGCAAATATTGTTGATGAAGCTCCACGAAAGAAGAACAAAACTGAGGAATCGGAAGTCAACGACTTATACTACTAAGTCCTCTCCTACATATCCTTCTTAGTCTTGTATTGTTTTCATTTATGTTTTGATTTCTAGAATGTATAGGTCTAACATGTCATGTTAGAACATTTTTGAATTATTTTGATATAGGTACCCTCAAGATTAAATTAAGTGGGAGATTTCACCATTTCACCAAAAGATAAGTATCGTGTTCTTTGTCTCCTCTTTTATGTTTGGCTTCCCTCTCATATTAAGATTTTGTTTGTATTATATGCTAATAACCTAAGATTTTGTTTGTATTATATGCTAATAACCTTTTTCTTTATATCTTGCTTTGTTAGGAAAGTTTGTTGAATACTTGAAGGTTATGAAGGAGACTTCAAAAGATAGACGTGAAGCATGGAAGAAATTATGCCCTTCAAGAATCGATGTCCTACAAGGTTTGTTAAGGAACAACTCAAGGTATGTCTTAGACTATCAGCTTTGTTATAAAGTTCTCTTCATGTAAAAGGCACGGTCATTCTTCTTTTGAAATTTGCTTTACATTACTGACATCGTTATGTCTAGGCCCTAGGGTTTTGAATCACAAAGATTCTTGTTAGGATGATTAATCATTAAATTGAATCTACCATCATGATATTATTTAATAATTCTTGTGTTACCCTAACCTTTAGGGTTCACTATAAATCCCTAGCCTCTTGTTGCTAAGGGTATCTCTATAATGTTGAAACCCTAGTCCTCTTAGGGTTGTTGACAAACTCTGCAAATCCTATTCCTTTGATGTTTAGGTTTTTGGTATTGTTATGATAGAAACCCTAGTTCTTTAGGGTTATTTGTTAATGTCTGAGTTATAAATTGAAAACCTAGATCTTTAGTGTTTGGTGAATTAGGGTCTGTAATATCCCCAATTTTGATTTTCCACACTAGAGACGATTTTTGGAAGAGAAGGTAATTTTAGCATTAGGACTTACGAGGAAAAAGGGGAAATCCCAACTTTAGTGGAGAGTGGTGACCATAATGAGAGAAAATTCGACCCAAGTAGCAATTCGCACTAGCGAGAAGAGAGAGAGAAAGGAAGGGGTACGAATTAGTGGAAGGTGGGGACCACCAAGAGAGAAAGGGTCAACAATTATAAATAGAGCTTGGAGGCCTCCATTTGGTATCTTTGATCATTTGACAATTTAACATTAGTTCTCTTGAGCTTCTTAGCCAAGACAACCATGTTGTGCAGCACAAGGAATTTCCGAGTAGGAATTCCACCCTCATTTCAGAGAACTTCGATTATCTCCCTAGTGAGGCAATTTGGGGAGCTCAATTTACAGTTTCCATTGGGCGTATTTGCAAGTTATTACAACTGATACATTTTTCTTCAAGGGCACAGAAGTGGTTCAAATTTCTTGTGGGGAGATCAGCTACAGAGGAGCAAAACACTGGAGGATTTGCAAGGTTATTTCCCCTAATTTAGCAGAAGATTTTGTGGTGATTAGCACGGTTGAGTTGAGAGAATTCTTGGGGCCGAAATTCTACATTTTTGTAAGTGCACAGTGGCTGGAGGAATAGAGGTTGAGGAGAGAAGGGCTGGAGATTGGAGGTATTCCTCAAGAGAGAATTTAGCCAAAGTTGGGAGAGATTTCCAGTGGTGGATATGGGCTTAATTCAGTAGTATCAGTTTTGTGGGGCGTTTTCTGGCCAAATTGGGCGATTTGCACTTGTTGCGAGTCAATGTTTTAAAAACCGGAACCGGTGACCGAACCGATCCACCTAATGAACCGAGTTACCACCCAGAACCAGTCAAACCGAGACTGGTTAGGTCTAAACGAACCAGTTTTAGAAAAATACATTAAATAATTAATTTTTAATGAAACAAAACTATTTTTGAGATTTAAAACCATGATTCCAAGCCAATAGAGATAAAATATGCAAAGTTTGCTCATTTATATACCATGTAAAGGTGAATTTATCAAAAAGGCATCGAGTGCAATACATATCATCGACAAAATAGTAAAATACATAAGCAATGAGGCTATAAATGGCCTATAAAGTCCAAAAATAGTGCTACAAGCTATGAGGTCATTGGCCTCCTAAGGTACTACAAGTATACAGTGTACACATGATCAATCATCAAGTTCATCACCACTACTAGACACAGGATCATCATCAGGAGCTACATAGACATCATCTAGTTCAGAGTCTGAGGATGCCTCAGCCTGATCTACAACCTCAGTAGCAATGCCACCAATAACAATAGAAGTGGACCTAATGGAAGCACGAGTTTGTCGACCTGCACGACTAGTGCCTTCCATTGGTCCTTTGCCTTTCCTTGATGCCGCTCCTAATCCCAGTTCTGATGCTGCCACAAAATCTGCTTCATCCTCCGCTAATGCCATGTCGATATCAAAATCAGCATCAAACACAGGATCTTCAGTCTCGTTCACCCATTCTGATGTTGGATCAATATCGTCCAACACAATGGGATCTAGATCAGGTGTTTTATTCATTATTTGGTTCCTCCTTAGTTGAAGGTTGTATTACACAAAAACAAGATCATTTAACCGTTTTTGTTCCAAACGGTTTCTCTTCTTCGTGTGTATGTGCTCACAACCTGAAGCACTGCAAGTTTGACTAAGGACTCTAATTGCAAACCTTTGCAATTGAGGACACTGGCCACCAAACGACTCCCACCAATGTGCTGCAAAGAAAAAGACATTAATTAGTAACTTAGTTTATAATTTGAATTCTAAAGAACGTAAACAATTTTAACTTGAAAAGAAAAACAAATTGGAAATTGGAATTGCTTACCTGGTTGATCCACATCTCTTGCCATCTTTGCCAAAGGTACCACCTGCCATATTGAAAACAGTAAGTTGTCTATGTATTTCCAACTGGTCTGCATGGGTAGGGACCATGTGCTCCCAGCAATCAATCAATCCAGCTCTGACCTCCCCATCTTGCAAATCTCCTAGCCGATCTTTATAATGATACTTTGGGTTCAAAAAATACCCAACTACATGTATAGGACGATGGAGTTGATTGTTCCATATGTTATCAATGATCTCCATATACGGCCATATTTAGCTAACCTGTCCTTGTAAGTTGCCCATATCTGCTCCTTTGCCTGATCCATAGCCTCATAAATGTAGCCCATAGCCAATTTTTCCCCATCCACCATCCTTAGCACCTTAACAAGGGGCTCGGTAATTTTCACAAGCCCTACAAACCTTTTCCAAAAATAATTGTCAAACACTTTCTTTTTGGTGTCTTTTCCATCTTGTCTACGAGCCCATTGAGATTCAGTCCATTCATCAGAAGAAAACATTTTTTGTAAGTTTTTATGTCGACCATTGAGACATTGCAACGTGAGGAAGTGAGTTGCAAATCTCGTAATTGCAGGCCTAACAAGCTCTTTGCCCCCAGTGTTTTTCCTCATTAGGTTCAATATCCATGAGTGGTTAAATGTATTTTGTAATGCACTTGGCATGCTCTACAGTGTTTTTTACCCACTCTACTTTGCCTATGTCCTCAAGCATGAGGTCTATGCAATGTGCAGCACATGGAGTCCAAAATATGGTCCTATATTTGGACTCAAGCATCTTTCCAGCAAGAACATAGTTTGAGGCATTATCGGTCATTACCTGCACAACATTTTGCTCCCCAACTTCCTTAATAATGTCATCCAAAAGCTCAAATAGAAGGGTTGCATCCTTCACCTTATCAGATGCAACAACTGATCTCAAAAAGATGGTTCCTTGAGGGCAAGAAATAAGGAAATTAATGATAGTGCGGTTCTTTCCATCGGTCCATCCATCTGACATGATGGAACAACCTGTTTTGAGCCATGAATCTTTAAAATCAACCAAATACTCATCGATGGAAGATATCTCTTTTTGCAAAAGAGCTCCCCTCAAGTCATGCATACTAGGGCCATTGAAGCCCTTTCCTGCAGCTATAACAAAGTCCCACATAGCTGGGTAATAAGGTGAGCGAGCAGCATTAAATGGGATATCTGAATCATACCACCATCTAGCAATGTATTGATGACAAGTTTCTTTGCATTGTTTTTTCCAATGTTGATCCAAAGTGGGTTGACGACTTGGCTGGGAGGAAGTGGGAATAGAAGAGGCAATGTTGGCAGAAGATGAGAAATAACTTTGGATGTTTGTTCTCTTTGTTCCTTTTGATGGTTGGCCAAAAGAAGGATGAACATAATGAAAGGCGTCATTGGTGGAAGGGATAGAAGAGGAGTCTTCAATCTCATAATCATCATACCCACTCTCTTTCATGGCTTCTAATAATTCCCTCTTCCTTGCAATGTCATCTTGGATGGCCTTCCCCCTTGCCTTATCCTTATAAAACTTTTCAAGCTTTGAAAGGTATTCTGCCCTAATAGGACCTAACACTGCATTTGGTGCATCACATGGCTTTACTTGGCCTCTTACCCCAGCCAAGTGGTGCTTCAATCTAAGAATACCCCCACCTCCAATCGATTTATGGCATAATTTGCATATCATTTTTCCATCAATTACATCACAATGAGCCCATGCATTGTCCTTTCCTTTTGGAGCCATGTTTGCTTGAAATAATTACAATTTGCAAAGAAATCAGCCATTTAAAAAAAAAAATTGCAGCTAAGAAACATGGAAAACCAAAGCTAAATTTCAGAAAACAAATGCAAATGTAGGCTACAAAATTTGATCGCATAGAACTAGAAATTTCATAGCATAGATGATAGAAGTTAGAAGTTTATAAATTTTTAACACATAAAAAAATTTAATACATGGACAGCAATCAAATGAGGAATTTTCAAGTGAAAATACTTACCTGGAAATGCAAACTAGCTTCCTTAGCCTCCTCTTGAAGATGCCAACTCCACTGACAGCTACAAACTATCTCCACAATAGCTCCAGCTCCAACTCCAACTCCAAGCCTCCAAGATGAATACTCCAACAAAAACTCAACACTCTCCAAGCTCCCAAACAAACTCACAAACACTCCAAATGAGATGTGTGAGACAAATGAGAGGGAGAAGGGCCTCTTAAAGGCTTGGAGAGGGTGTTTTTCGAGAGAAAGGACCCTTACTTTCCCTCCAAAACACCCTAACTACCTTAGATAAGTCGTTGCGTGGGTCCTCCGCGACTGTGGCAATTAATCAGTCGGTTTATGACGGACCCGTCTAGTTTGACCACAAACCGGCCGGTTAGGACCGGTTAGGGCTCAAAATGGGTGAAATGGGGTGGCTGACAGGGTTTTTCAGCCAATTTGGACTGGTGGCCTTGCTGACAGCCTGGTTTTAAAAACACTGGTTGGGATATACCAAAGGTCAATGGATTCAGCCCAAACCATTTATGGGTTTTCGTGGGTTTATTGAGAGGAGTCTCTGACGAATTTTACAAAAAAATCAAGCAATATTCAAGCCTGAAATCCTAATTCTTATAGCAAGTCAAATTGCTAGTTAGCTAGGGAATTTGCACCATTTTGTGGGTTCGACTTTGGCTGGGAGATAGGCCAAACTTTTTCTAAGTATTTTCGAGTTTAAGGAGAGAAGCTTGCGGCTGCAACTTCAAAGCATTCCGGGCATTATTTTGGGCGAGACGATCAATTTCATTCAACAATCCGTATTGGAGTTTCAAGACATGTTCAAGCTATAGATTTGGGCCAATTCCAACACTTGATCTACACATTCTAACCTAGGGTTTGCGTTGCTTCTTGTAGAAAGTCCAAGTTCTATGGATTTCATCCTCTTATACTAGATTTTCCATGCATAATTAATAAAAATGGCTCAAGACTATTGCCCAAATTTTGGGGCTTTCTAATTTGTGCTCTTGTTCAGATTTGTATTGTTGTATTTTAGTTCATGCATTTGTTATTTGCTGTAAATTTCAATTTGGAATAATACAATGGTATCAGAGTCATGATCTTCGCTAGCTATGGGGTAGCCAACTAGATCAAGGAAGATTTAGTATGAAGGAATTCTGGGGTGGAATTCATTGGAACGATGAGAGATTGGCCCAATTGAGAAAGATGTCAAACCAAATTCGTACTCTTCCTTTTAGCAGAGACAGTAGAGGTGCACAGGCCATGGGGGTGTAACCATCTACACCATGTGGGGAAAGTCGACAGACTCAAGGCAACAGATCTCCTCAAAAGGAGCAGGCAGGAGAAGGACAATTAGAGGGTGAGACCAGGAGACACTTTCGTGGTCGAGACCTAGCTTTAAATATCAGGAGCCTGAGGAGGAGGTTGAGCATGAGTTTGTGGGCACACAGGAGTGTGAGGAGCATGTCGATGTGCCTAGTGTGACACAGGAATCACCCTTGTTGGAGATCCCTTTGGTAGCTCCAGTTGACACCCTAGTGGAGAGAGTAGAGCATACACTCGGGGGGAATCTGTTGATGAGGTACCACCCAGGGACAAGGTGGCATTCGTCGCTTAGGGATCCATTGTTGAGGTGTCCAGGGTCATGTCCAAGTTTTCAAGTGATAGTAGCCCACAACAGATTGGTGAGGTGCCCCGAGACATGTCTAGCGACGAAGTAGGTGCACATTTATCCAAAGTTGTGACAGAGTTTCCAGACGATAGCTACCTATAGTTGACTGTTGAGGATGTTATGCATGATGAGCAATCTGTGGAAGGACAATTAGTAGCTCATGTTGAGCCCAAGGTGGAGGAGGATAAGCAGCCATCTTTGGAGTCGACCATTGATGAGGAGCAGTTAGATGCATCGACAGCCAGCAGAGGTGTCATACTTTCAAACGACAATCCCCTTTAGGCATACATCGATGGGGTTTGCAGCATTTTTGGGGCGCCCCCACATGTTGGTAAGAGAGACACCGCGTTACCTAGACAGATTAAATGGATTGGCTAGACTAGCGAGATGAGGCGACACGAGTTGTGCAGGGCACATCATTTACAGGATGGAGGACTTGTTTCGAGTATGTTTGTTCATGCATTCAATCCCTCTCTCGAGGTTGGATGGCAAGAGAGATTGAGTTGATATCCAATGGAGTTGGCTCATAAATGAAATAATAAGCCTCCAATGAAGTCAAATAATCAATGATGTGTGTCATTGGGCTCTCTAAGAGGCCTGATGAAGTCCATAAGTGCCAAAATGATGAATTGGACTTCCAAAAGTAATGGAAAAATGGTTGGCCTCTTGTTCTCCACATAATAAACTTGTGGTATTCCCAAAGGTTGTGAGGGCACACAAGTGAACTCATGGGTCTCCAAATGAGTCGAAAATGCATGTAGTCCATCTATAAGGGCTCAACTGATGGTGTAAGTGATGCCACATCAGCATACAAGTCCTGGGTCATCTTCCAAGTGCATGGTACAGATGTGGGGCAAGCTGGGCAAAGGTGAACAAGGTGCATCTTCCTCGTCGAATAGGTATATCTCGAGCACTCTGAACATCTCTGGAGATCCATGGAGTGTTGTCTATCGCTGTGGAGGCCCATGGCTCTCAACACACGCCCCACATGTGCCAATATAGCATTTTGGAGGGTTAGGACCCTGTATAGGGAGACCAAACACAAGATGGAGACCACCAACAATCCTGCATAAGATCCAATATGTCCCATAACCTTCCAATGGAACAAGCCATCAAGGAAATAGAGTAAAAGAGCTTACAAATCATGGACAAGTGGAGACTTCATAAAGGCATGCCCTTCCATAATGGGCTTTGGCATGTGCTAAGGTCTCCAAGCTCCAAATGGGGTTAACCAAGTATCCCATTAGGTGGTTTCTACTTAAAAAGGGGAAAATATGTCCAAGATACATCCTTTTAAACGTGGTGGCATGTGATAAAGAGATGAATGGACTAAGGAATGAAAAGGGGCAACCCTGGGCCACATGCTGGGGTACAAGGGTAGCTAGTAAAAGGGAAACCCACACTTGGGTATATAATGTATATAAGAGAGCAATCGTTGTACATGAGGTGCCTCGGCCTTGATTTTTCCACCCTTTTTTATATGTCTTTTGCCTTTTTACGATTTTTCTTTAATTTACAGCTCGGGGTTCAAGAGGTAAGAGCATGATGTGTGAGATATGACAGTGAATACCCCCTCTCCTTTAAGATAGGGCGGTTCATTGCCCACCAGGGGTTTGGACAATCATGGGTTCCTAAATGATAAAGGAGGCTCATCTAGGGCCAATAGCAACAAGGGTGATGGCCATGATGATGGGGTAGAACTCATATATTAGCTTTTGCCCATATGCTAAATGTGTTTGTCTCGTCCATATTTTGAATTTTGTGGTACATTTTCCTTTTGAATGTGGCCAATTATGTTGTTGCTTTTCATTTTAGCTGCATCAACCTCCAGGGCATTATTCCTTGCCGACATAAGGCAAGGAAGCCGACTTAATGCAACTTGCAGACAGATCATGATCGGTGAGCAATTGAGCATGATCAGACGATTATGAGAAAATATGGATCGACAAGATGCTCAACGTTTATGTGAAACCCGCACTCGTTGTTGCACGTTTGATGGATGGATGACCGTGTGGGTATGTGGGATCGTTGTGGATGTATTGACGTGGATAGGTCGAGACTCGAATGAGCATTGACATGGGTGTGTGAGGACCGTTGAGTTAATTATATATATGCTCAATATATGTTAATGTCCAATATATGTGGCAAATTTGAGAATTTGAGAGGAGCGGGGACCACATCATTCAACAAGGAGTAGGAAATGTATGTCTAGTGATTTTTGCCCCCATTTTTTAAGTCTTTGGTATATACCTTCATTTTGATCATCCCTCAAATGTCAAGACATATTCTTGTAGGATTTTCCATCAACACCCTTTCATCAAATTAGGGTTAGGGTTTGCTTTCAACAATCACCTAGGAACACCCTTTCATCAAATTAGGGTTTCCCTCTTATTGACATTAATGACAACTTTGTTCAACAATCTCCCCCTTTGCCATTGATGGCAATATTCTTCTTTTGTAAGCATCTCCTCCCCCTTTGACATCAATGGTACTCTCTTCATATGATGCTCCCCCTATCATTGGGCTTCTTCTCTTGTTACCATGTTGCTCTCCCTATCATGCTTCTTCTTGTCATGTTGCTCCCCCTATCATCATGCTTTCCTTCTCTTGGCAATGTGGTACATGAAATATCTTTGCGTTTCTTCATGATAAATCAGCCCCCCCGTGAGGAACAAGTCTACTATGCTGATGTTGGCCCACGCTCAACTCATGTTGCTCTACCTGGTAAATCGACAATATCCACTGAGAGAACCCTACCTCTCTTCCTACAGTGGGTACGAGTGGCCAAATTGTGTTCCACACCCTATTTATGTACTCCTGGAGAGGGCTACTGCCTAGAAACACTGTAGCTTTGTTGGCTACCACTGCACCTAGCGGCACCTCATCAGTGGGTAGGCCCAAAGATGGGTGCACCACCATCTCTATAAGATCCTCTCTCATCTATCTAAAACCTACATGCTCCTCTAGTCTACTCGTCACCCGCAAAACTATCTTGTCAAGTCCCAATGCCTCCTGATGACCAATATCTGCAAATACTAGATGTCTGGTGGTTGCCTGCACGTCTACCTGCTCCCCTCCAATGGTTGGCCCCAAGGGTGTTTACTCATCCTCCTCCGTCATGGGCTCAATATGATCCTCCAACTAGCTCTACCCAAAAGGCTCATCATGCATATTGTGCACATCATCCCCCTCAACTCACTCGTGCTCCACCATATGCTGCTCATGTTGATTCATCACTAGTGACTCATCATCCTAAATGTCTCCCATAGGGTCCATTGATTGCTCATCATAAACACCGGAATATAAATCAAGCCTGCTGTCAACAACTCCACATGACTCATGCTCCTCAGAGGCATCCTCGTATGAACCCATGGACTCGTCCAAAGAACAATACTCACTCTGAAGGTCAGAAGGAATCTCCACCTGCTCTACCTTTGTCATCTCCTCAGTGTCACTCAAGCATGAGTGGTCAGGCCCATTGCAGATGAAGCAAAGTCCCTTCCTCCTCAACGCATTCTTGTTGCATGATCCACCAAATCTAAGCAGCTCCTCCATAGTCAACTGTGTTCTGAACAACCCGATGTTCTGCTCAACCAACCTTTCGACTAGTTCATAGGCAACATGTGAGACTAGTTGTTCTCTCCTCCAAATTGTCAACAATCTAATCTGCAACTCCCTGCAAATGGCATCACAACCTCCCATACATGAAGACAAAATGGATTGCATATGTGATATGACTGTGTCAAGGTGATGTTTCCTAATGCTAAAGAAGCATTTGAACATCTGATGAATCAAGCCATCACACTCTAGATCAAACATGATTTCATACGTTCTCACTATGGCCGTGATTTCTAAAATCTCAAGCTTATTCCCAACGGTAGAGCCTGCGATGTTGTCCAAGTCCTGGAAAGTCTCTACTATCAGTCTGAAACCTCTCCTTATAACATCATCATTGTAAGGAGCTATAGGGGTGGTTAGTCTCACAATGTTACTAAGACAAGACGCAACTGGAAGTATAACCCCTTCACAAGATTCCTCCAAGAGCTTGTGTTGTATGAGAGCAATCATAGCTGGTTTTAGCGCCCAAAATATTTTTTTTGCCTTCTAACTAGTTCACTTCAAAAAGGAGTGCATCCAGTTCATCCAGTTTAAAAAGGACTTTCCATGTGACCTGCATGTGTTTAATATTTGTCCCAAGTGCAAAGATTTTGTGTCCTATTTCCTGTCCCCTCTACAAATCTTTTGGCGATTCTTGCAGGAGAAGGGTGTGGATCCCTTTTGAGAATGGTTTGTTGTTCTGTGTGGATTTAGCCCAATGATGCATGGTGGTTCAGGGAATTTTCCTTTGTATTGTTAAGTATTTTCAAGAGTTTTGTGAGTTCCTCCATAGTTCAGCCAAAGGATGATGAGTACCACTGTGACAATGAGGCCACTGTTTTCTAAGTTTGAGTGTATGTCAATCACTAAGGATTTTGTCAAATACTCGGCATTCCACACTATTGTAGGTGAAGTTTGGATTAGAGGTTTGAGGCATATACTAATAACATAACTATTGATATTGATGCCAATGTTAAGAAGCAAAAATATACAGTTAGGAGATTAGAAGAACCTGGAATAAGCGCCTCTTGATGATAATTTTGGTAGAATTTGCCTTTCCTACAGGCATATAATGATGCACTTGTCAACGCCATAGAACATCTATAAGCAGCAGTCTGCCAATGGCTTCCCTCATGGTTTGCGCAACATCTAGTTGCACGAGCAATGAATACATTCACTATAGGTGAACATGTTCAGCCTTGATTCTCTGTTCAATTTGATCCAGGAATACAACCTCCACTTCAATCTTCAAAAATGTATCAGTACTTAAATTTGCTCAAGAAGCCTTCCAATCAATGCCATGAATTCAACTAAGTTAATTAAGCCAAGGTTGCTCCAAATTAAGATGAGATTCGGTCTATTGATAAGAGAATTTAGGCTCTGCAATTATGTTAATCTGAAAATTAGATTCTCACAGGAAGCGACATGCATAGCAGTATGACCCAATAATTCTCGAGCAATAAATATACTCCTTCTCTGAAGAAATGGAACTCAATGTAATTCGACTTCCTTACTGAAAAGGGATCAGACATTCAACCTCTAGCAAATTAACCAGTCCCTCCTTGAAAATGCACACGGTCTGCTACAAGCAAATGTAGCTCTATCACTGCTAACGGCACAAGCAGTCAGCACTTCTAATCATACCGACATACGATCCAGTCCTGCACAAGTGTGACATATGTCGGCTTACTCTAATATTCTTCTGACTTCTTGGAACATCCCTGGCACAGGATCGATTTTGCGCTTATCCAAATGCATCCATACTCTTCAGGGGTCAATATAGCTTGTGGTTGGCCCTAACAAGTCGGGGAATTCGGCTCTTGTGGTTTTGTCTTGGCATACTCCCATTCCTTGCCTTCTCAGTGTCGTTTCGCATTATAGATCGTGCTTTCCCCGTATCGCAGACTCATTCAAATTTGCGGCAAGCTCAATGGGAGGATCAGTTCTCTTGGCTTGTGGCTGGTTGGGTGTGATTCTTGACGTCGCTTGAAAGCAGCGACTTTATAATTCATTCACTGCTAACTTAATAGAATTTCGGCCACTTTATAATATTTCGCCCCACAGTATTGATCCTTAATCAAATGTGACACGCACATCCTTGACATTGCAGACGCTCGAATAACCTATCCACACGATCCTCCTCCACGTGATTGGATACACCCTGGTCCAACAGTCAATCTACCTGAATTTGGAAGTTAGTCGGCCCCTAGTCATGCATGTTTCTCTCAATCGTGGGATGGAGTTGTTTGTTGTAGGCATCAACCATTATGTATTAACACTTTAATTCCATCTCTCAATTCTGAGAATGGCCAGGAAACGCCGCCACGATCCGCCCCTTCGCCTCTGTGTGATTCCTAGTGCCAGATTCTACACTCGTTCTCGCGTACATGTTCATACAGTGGTCAAGCATAAACATTATGTCCAACAACATATGGCCCTTTTTGTTAACAATTCAATCTCTAATCGGCCCAAGCAAAGTTAACCCACACCAGCCACACCAGTCACGTTTCCAGATGCACTTCCCACGATGTACCTTGCGATGAAGGCAATCTCACACCGCCCGACTCCTTATGACGCAAAAACATTGGCGATGTTGGGTCTGGCCTCAACGTCGACTCACCAAATTTGTAGTGCGATGGCCATACAATAAATTCGGCGCTTTTTAATAATTCCACATTTTACTTGGCCAATATTTCCTCACGCCCCTTTAATAATAATTTGGACGACTCTTAATAATTTCAAAGTGAAACTTTGCGTGATTATGCCTTCACAAAATTATAACCTTGGCCCTAAAATTTGTCGCAGGCGACATTTGCACAGGTCATTTTGTCGATCGCTTATTAAAGATGCGACAATTTGGTAATTGGATCAACTAATATGTTCTTCACCAATGATCTGGCTTCTTTGGCAAAGATATATCTTTTGCAATAAAATTAGCTTCTAGCAAATAGAATTTTGCACCTTCAAAATAAAACCCTCGAACAATCTGCAATTGATATTGAAAGTTGAAACCTAAGTTGCACGAAACGGGGAAATGGGTACGAGTTTCCGAAACGGGAAGCGATACGAAACGCAACCTCCCCAAATTTTGGAAACGGGGAAACGCGAATATATATATATATATATTGAAAATATTTAAATATATATATATAT
>APFE030472394.1:0-15167 GCA_000404065.3 Pinus taeda | reverse complement strand
GGAGGGGGGTGGCCGGGAGGGGGGACGAGGGGAATCTGTGTTTATAATTCACTTTAACTTTTCATCTCATATTCTGAATTTTTCACTCTATTGTTATTTAAGCAACCTGTGTGTGTACGCGACCTTAGTGAATGGAAACTGCATATATCCAGATAACTAATTTTTCATGTGATCCATCATACGTTTATCTTTAACCAGTGTATTATTAATTTCATCAATCATTTAGTATGCAGTAAAGAGAAGATAAATCGCAACACATATGAACACCAGTATTTTAGGTGGAAACCCAATGTGGGAGAAAACCATTGTTGTCGTCATCTCTATCTTATTTCTTGTTATATGAAGAAAATATTCATTACATATTGTACTGGCGCATAGTCTTACCAATACATAGACACCCACCTACAGTAGGCTACAACCTTCACCCGTTCTCCAACACCTACTGGAAGGGAGTTACAACCCCTTCATCTTGTTTACCGGCTCCTACTAGAAGGGAGCACCTACCCCTTGAAAAAAATTACCAGCTACCACTTGAGGGAAGATATGACTCCCTCATTAAAGGCTCAAACCCTCAACACCCTCCTTGGACAATGTTTCATAATATTTCAAACTAGATCCACCTGTCTTAAAACATCAAAACATGTAGTCCACCTTCCATCATATTTTCAAACTGGACCCACGTCCATCATTATGCTCAATTCCAAAATAAATATTGAATCTAAAATACAATCTCTGAACCAACTAAATAACTTTAAAATCATCCCACTGAACACTAAATCAAACATCGCAACTAAATCAAATCAATGCACAACCAAACCATAGAAGATATAAACCATCCAGATCAAGACATCGTTGACATGCAACAACAAATATAACAGAACTCATCAATAGTCATCATCAAGCAACACTACAAACTTTGACCATATTTATCTTAGAATATATATGTGACTATTATTTAGCAGACCTGCGTATATATGCTCTTATAATGTGCAACACCGCGTACAAATATCAACATGCTAAAAGAAAATCTTAGAATATATACGTGACTCAATAGAATTAGATTCACGTATATATGTGACTATTCAGAAGCAAACCAGGATGTGTACATATCTTAAATTACTGAAGCATACATTCACTGCAAACACAACTCACATTTTGCAATATTCATTGTCACACATTTATATCTCGGCATTATTATAACCACACATCTCTCACTGTTAGCTACAAGCATAAACAAACCAAGCAAGTGTATTCATTAATCTTCACTACACTTTCATATCTATCATATTTAAGCCATCTTGTTGCTCCCTAATGCACACATGTTCCAGATCAGGTCACACATGAATAATCCATTACTTGCATGCACAACACCTTGATCTCCATCTTCTTATATAGTTTTTTCCTTTGTCAATACCTTAGGTAAATCCTTTGGTAATGTCGTTAGTATTTTTTGACGAGATCAAATGAATTTTTTCGATACAATTACTATGGGCAAATACCATGGTAATAACCCTTGGTATCCAAATTTCCATGGTTCAGATTATGTACGCGACTTTTACTCACAAGACCTTCGTATGCACGTGACCTTTCTTCATAGGAACCACGTATACTTGATCAAACTTCACTTTTATCATTCATCTGTAATTGAACTACAATTTCTCTATCCATATCATTTGTAGCATTTGTACTAATCTGCATTAGTTCCACAATCATCATATTATCACAATGTTGACATCTAGTTCATTTGTATCAAGCAAGTTTCCATCAAGGACAACACATTAGCCATAATGCTAACAATATCCCTCTTTGCACTTGATGGCAACCACTTTGGTGTTTGGACACCACCTGCAAACATCTGCAAACACACCTGCAAACACCAAGTCTTTTAACCTCTCCAAACACAACAAGTATTATCTCCAAACACCAATCTTCTCTCCTTGTTTGACACCAAAGGAAAAGGGTTAAACCATGTTGAATGAAGTACTTCCCTTGGATTGCTAATTACTGTAGGTCTGACCTGCTGAATATGAATAAAAAAATTTGCATATTGACCATGCTCCCCCTTAGCATATGTTGAACCTTCTGAAGATATTCAATAGAGTACAAGACTTTATGACTCAACCAAATATGACCATTCCTATCAATAGTCACTCATGATTACATCAAACACCCAACATGTTGGGTTTACCTATTGGACCCAAGTTTTACATCAGTGTCCAAAATAATGAGATTACATAACATAGAATGACATGATCCCAATAGCCCATACATGAATGAATTTTACAATGATTTACAACAAGGGTCTTTTCATTATCTTTACATCAAGAGACATATATGACACTTATAACCAAAACCAAGGACCTCAACAATGAGATAGAAATACCATGATAGTCATCAACAACCATCATGCACCATATAGATATCTGCAACATAATCATCTGATAGCAACATGAACATCCTCAACATGTAAGAAAATACAGTGTAGACACCAATCTCTCCTCATCAAGTGCATCATCAATCAATAATATGATTTCAACATAAGCAACCCAAGCATTCTGACATAGAATATATATCTTCTCATCAATGAAAGATATAAAAAAACAGTGAGCAAATCATGAAATCATCATAAGCACCATCATGCAACAAGGAGTACTCAAGAAAACACAATGTCAAAAATGAACCATTAGAAGCATAGCAAATGCTCCCCCTGAACTTGTGCCAACTTTTCACCATCAACTCTGATCACATCATATCCATCATATCAACTAGCAAATGCACCAAAGAATTATTTCAACAATAGCAATGACATTTTTCAACAACATCATGAACCAACATCATTCTTAAGAAATATATGGGCACCATTAATAGTTTGCAATTAATCAATGTTGGAACTAGAATGCCAATAATGAACTGATGGAAGCATATGATAAGGTCCACCTAAATATGTGCCACTTCTTTTTCATTACTAAGAAGCATATGCGACTATCTAGATCAAAAACTATGTATACACGCAAATGTCATTCATACGATCCGCGTATTAAATATATGTTGTTGATTTTTTATAGCTACAAATCCCCATGATCATGTCATGTTTGTACCTATACACTTCATTAATGCAATGTCAGTAATATACATATTACCAAAAGAATATCAACACAACATAGGGAATCATCATCAAGATTCACATGCATAGCTCCCCCTGAGATCATACACCATTGATCTTGTGGACCTAATAATCATCACATGTTCGTTATGAAATTATATACCTCACATTCACTTTTGTAGTCTCTATTAGAAGAATGCATTAAGTAAAATATATTGTAGTGGGGACCTTCTTCTTTTACTCTGAATGTAAAGAAGAGGAAATATACCTCTTATTTATGCTCGAATTCTTCTTTACTAGCACATATAATTTGTTTGCGTTACTGAATACTCTTATTATAACCTTTCCAATGTCTTCTTATATAAACTTGTGTTTAGTTTATGTAAACAAAATTATATGACCTTTATCAGCTATTTGACCTACACTTAGAATATTTTGTTTTAGCCCTTGAACTAATAATGCATTAGATGATTTTGAATACTTATCAAGTTTGGCTCTACCATTTCCTATAACCTTCGTTGGAGCATTATTTCTAAAAATAGCTTTACCATATTTGTTTTTCTTGAGAGATTCAAACTTGTTCTTATCTCCAAACATGCGATGAGAACATCTTATGTCTGTGTACCATTCATCTTATTCTTCAAATGAGCATAGAGCATGGCCATAATTAATTGTTTTGGTGGATCTATCTTTCATAGGTCTTGTGGTAACAATATTCTTGTCTAGTTGCTTCCCTTGGAGAAAATAAAATTGTTGTCTATGTGAATCCATTTGCTTGTTCCTGCATTCTTTTGCTACATGCCAAAACTTTTTACATGTATAACATCTTACATGACTAGAAAAGGGAACAAAGGAATCATAATATTTATGTTTCGTATTTCTCCTATTACAATTAATAACTTTTTTTTGTTTAACTGAAACATGTATGGATTTTTATTAATAAAGAGCTGCAAATGGCCGAAGCCTTACAATCTTCAGTGCAGGACTTTTACATTTTCCTATTACAAGCTGATGTCTTTTTCATGGGATGCAAATTTTTTCTGGTTCTTACTCGTTTATGTTGAGGTCTCCTGGGCTCAAAAGACATCCTTTATTGGCATAATAGTCTGCTTCTTTATTTGATTCTCTGAGAATATGGTAGCATTTAAAGGAAGTGAAGTCTTGTAGGATATATCTCAGCCTTTGCAGATTCTTATTTAAGCCGACATCATTAAATTGACCATTCGAATGTATCATTTTGATTAGGATTTCTGAATCATCGAATGCTTGCAGCTCCCGGTGTCCTCTTTCTTTAGCTATATGACATGCTTTTGTCAAGCTCAGGATTTCTGCTTGGTTGTTGGATCTTTGTCCTAGTCCCCAACAAAAGTTTTCTTTGGCGCTTCCGTCAAAAGAGTATATGAGTCCTACAACTCCCGCTATCCCAAGGTTCCCTTTTGAGGCACCATCAAAGAAGATTGTAGTTATTCCTTGTTGCCTCCACCAACTCTCAAAGATTTCGTCCTTATCTCTTAGCCTCCACGTAGGATTGAGTTGGGGTTTTCCAATACTGTGGATCCGTTGGGTTAATGCAAGGGTTCCAAGCCAACTCTTTTCCTCTTGCTGCATCGAAGAGTCATCTTTGAGTTTTTGGGAGTTCAAAGTTTCCAAGAGAAGGCCTTTTTCTTTTGCTGCTACCGTGTTGGGTATCCAGACTGCATTTTTGAATATCTACTCATTTCTAGCTAACCATAGCTTCCAACACACAAATTTGGGAATGGTGATCCAGATTCTGGCCCATGAGGAGTTGAGGGAGGACAAAGGATAGCGATCTTTCCATGATAAAAATAAGTCCACTACTGAAATTTTAGTGGAGATTGCCGCCTTGAGTCCTTGGAGTATGAGTGTCCAAACTTTGTTTGCAAAAGAGCAGTCTACAAATAGGCAATCCATGGTTTCCATGGCCTCTTTGCATAGTGAGAATCTATGTGGACCTCCTATTTTCCTTTTCAATAAGTTTTCACCAGTCAAAATCTTTTTGTGCATTAATATCCAGAATAAGAAGTTAACCTTGGGCAGCACCAATGGATCCCATGCCTCCATCAAAAACCTTGCAGGGAGAGATCTATCTTTGTGTGATTACAACAACTCGTAACCTTTGGCTGAGGAGTATCCTCCTATAGGTCCCCAACCCCATTTATCTTTTTCTGTCTTGTGCACGGGAGCCACTTCACTAAGTTCTTCTTTTAGCGTTTCTGTTTGCTGTGATAAATGATCTGGTATGTTACTAAAGTTCCAATCAATCTAGAACCCGGATTCGTCCCATTTTGAGATATCATATATTGTCTTATCTCCTCTGCTTTCAAGAAGCTTGCAGATTTCCTACAGGCTATCATTTGATGCTAAGGGAGACTGCCCCATTATGTGATATGTTCTCAACTTGACACGCTTACCATTCCCAGGGATAGGATACAGATTTTGGGAGAAGAATCGCAACCCTTTGATACACAGTTGCCATAGCAACATGCTCCTTTTGTTGTTTGCATTTTGCAGGTTTCTAAGTTTTGCATTTGGCATATATTTATGCCTCAATGTTTTGCTGACAGGGTGATTGGGGTCATTGTGGAGCTTCCATAGTATCTTGCATCCTAGAGCTGTATTGGCGAGGTCTGAATCGCGAATTTGAAGGCTGCCTTCTCTCATGGTTCTCTCTGTTGTCTCCCATTTAACCAAATGGAATTTGTTCTGATTTCCTTTGCCTCCATGCCATAGAAAATCTCTCATGATTTTATTAATTTTCCTTGAAATCAACTTTGATGCCATGAGGTAGGACGCTTGATATATTGGCAGAGATGAAAGAACGGATTTTATCAGAGTTACTTTTCCACCATGAGTTAGCCATTGACCTCCACATGCAGCGATTTTGCCTTTGATTTTGGTAATTACTCATTCCCATAGATTGACTCTGTTTGTGCCCAGTGTTAATGGCAGTCCAAGATAATTGATTTTGTCCCATTTTAAGTATTCGTTGAACCCCAAATTGTGAGCTATTTTTTGAGTTTCTTCCTCTTATGCATTCCAAATATACACTGCACTTTTTCTTTCACTGATTAGTGCTCCAATTGCTTTGCAGTAGGCTTGGAGAGTATTTTTGAATGCAAAGGCTATTCTATTTGAAGCTCCGCCCAGCATGAGGGAATCATCCATGAACAGGGCGTGATTTATTGCTTTAAGGTCCTTAGTTATTTTCAAACCTGGGGCAGCTCCTGCTATCATGTCCTGCTCCAACTTTTGCTCAATGTATCCACCATTAAAATGTAAAGAAATGGAGAAAGAGGGCATCCTTGCCTCAGCCCCCTCGTGGCTTGGAAGAAATCAGCTGGCCTCCCATTTACCAAAGATGCAATCCAAGGACTTATGGTACAAGATTGGATCAGTTTGACAAATTCTTGGTCGAATCCGAAGGAAAGTAGAACTTGATAGAGGAAGGACAGCTTTACTCTGTCGAATGCATTGGCCATGTCTAACTTGATTATCATGCCTTTCTCATTTCTAAGGTTGCTGGAGTGCATGGCTTCCTGAACTTGAATTACGTTATCCAGAATGTGTCTCCCATTGATGAAGCCTCCTTGGGAATCTGACATGAGTTTGTTTAGCAGTGGCTTTATTCTATTTGCAAGGAGTTTTGCAATTATTTTGTATGAAGCATTGCATAAAGATATTGGCCTAAACCTATCAAAGGAAGCAGGGTTTGACTCTTTCGGTAATAAAGCAAGGAATGTTGAGTTGGTGCTGCCACCCAGTTTTGCTTTCTAAAGGAATCCTTTTATCATTCAAATAAGATCTGTTTTGATTATGTCCCAACATATCCTGTAGAATTGAATGGTCAACCCATCTAGCCCAGGGGCTTTATCTGGATTCATGGACCAGATAATTTGCTAATTTCTTCTTCATTGGTTTGCTTCAACAATGCTGCATTTTCCTCTTTAGTGACCAGCGCCGGAATGTTCTTTAGGAATTCTTTGTTGTCTTCTTCATAGTCATCATTCTCTTTATTGTAAATATAGTGGAAAGGTAATGCAGCAACAAATTTTATTTGAATTATTCCTTTGCATGACCTCCCATTGGAGGTGGTGATCTCTATCATGTGATTCCTGGAGAGACGGGCTCTACATTGTCGATGGAAATATGTTGTGTTTCTATCTCTGGCTTCTAGCCAAAGGCTCTGAGACTTTAATCTCCAATATTCTTCTTCATTTATGAAGGAGAAAAATGTTTTTCATTGGGCTTCTTGCTCTTTTTCTAGCTCTGTTTTAGTTATATCTATTGTATCCATTTCACTTTGCAGCTTTTCTAGGTGCTGCACTGACTCCATTCTTTGATCTTTGGGAGTATTTGATGGGAGTTTACTCCATTCCTTGAGGGCCTTTTTTGTTATTTTTAATTTTTGTTCCCATACATAATTGGGGGAGCCATTGAATGAGGCGGACCATGCTAGTCGGACTGTTTCTGCAAAGCCCCCTCTTTCCATTCCACAATGGGCTGAATCTAAAAGGGATTGGGCCCAGATTTTCTTCCTCCTCTAACATAGGCCAGATGAGTTTGTGATACGAGGTAAGCTTAGGAAGAATGGCTGAGGAGATTAGCCTCCTTTCCATCAACATTGTGCTTTGAACCAAGCACCTGTCCAATCTGGCAGATATGTGGTCTTCCCATGTCCTGTTATTAGTCCAGGTGTAGAGCCCTTTTCTTGGTTTAAAATCCAATAGGTCCCATTGTTGTATCATGTCTTCTACTACATAGATCATCTAATCCTTACTAGTCCTGCCCCCTCTCTTTTCTTTTTCATTCATCATTAGATTTAGATCTCCAACTATGATTATGTTGTTTGGGGTATTCAGTTCCAAAAACTCATTCAATGTTTTCCAATAGTCTTTCTTTTCAGAATACAATACCGGTACATATAAATGAATAATGTAATGGTTAACTTACTTGCTATGTGCTTCAGCTATATGAAGCTCCAGTGTTGTGTGTTGTGGGAGTTGACAAGCCTGAACTGGTCTCCCTTCCACAGGGTTGCTATTCCATTGGAAGAGCCTCTTGCGCTTATTGCTTTTCTTGCGTTCTTCTTCCATTTCTTTTTTCTGATCTCTAGAAGGACCTCCCCATCTATATTTGTCTTTTGGAGCATTAGGATGTTTGCTAGTTCCGCTTTCAGTAGATCTTTGACCGCTTCAATTTTCATCGGGTTCCCCAGCCCTCTGCAGTTCCAAGAGACGATTTTCATTACTTACTGTTAGGGGTGGTTGGGCCTCCTCCTTTTGGCGGCCTTGTCCTTGCACTTCTATTGATTGAAATTTCTATAGTGGGTTGACTTCCTTGAGTCTTTTGCTTTTCAGCTTCTTCCTCCCTTACATCTCTGCAGGACTTTCTTCCCTCTCTTTTGATAGACCTTTCTAAGATCTCATCCTCTGATGCTCTTGGTGATTCAATACTTTCTTTCTTGCTATGTCGGCATAAGAGGGGAGGGGACTACTTCAGGGGTTCCCACGTTTTGCCCTTGCTCCTCTGTTCCTTTCCCGTTAGGAGGGGATTTGGGTTGTTCACTGTAGTCCTTATTTACTTTCGTCTCTTCTGCAGCCTTATTGGGCTCTGCATATTGAGATCCTGATTTCGACATGGGGTTGGAGTTCCCATATTTTTGTTCTTGCCCCATTGGCCCAGGGTTGTTTTCCTTTGTTATTCCTTTGCTTCTAGGTTTTGTTGTCCCTACTTTTTGCACTCTGGTCCATTGTTCTACTTTCTCACTCTCTTCTGCTTCCTTTTTTTTGCAATGTCATGTGAAACGGCCGTAGCCGTGACAGTGTCGACATTTCAAAGGTAATTGCTCATAGTCTAGCTCCTGGATGTGCGTCCAGTTTGCTGCAGTAAGTTTAATTGCCTCTCGCAGCGCTACTTCCAGATCAACCATGCAGATTCGTGTTCATGAGTACTGATCCTTTCGCACTGCTTGATCAATATATCTTCCAAGAGAATTGCCGATAGCTTGGAGTGATTTTTGATTCCAGCAATGTAAAGGAAGATGAGGTAGGCGGACCAAAACTGGAATGGCAGACAGCACATCCTGGGTTGGGTCGAAATCAAGGGTCCATTTGTTCAGGTATAAACCCTGAGGCCCCATGAAGTATGGGTCGTTTCTAAAGATGAGATTTTTATCCTCAGAGCTTTCGAACACAAATACATAGAATCCTTTTCCTATAAAGTGGTTCTTGATTCCTTCTGATATGAGTGACGTCCAATTCCTCTGCACCCAAGCTTCAACGGATTTGGGAGAAGGCCAAAGCCCGGTAAACTATCCTATGATCCCTCTCTTTGCAAGATTGACTATTGATCTGCATGTTTCTACAATTGGAAATTCCACGATTGGGATGCAGTCTAGCTTTTTGACGAATTTTTGCTGAGTCTCAGACAATGGTCTCTTGAGAGATCCAGCGATGAGCTTCTTGAATGCGAGGAGTTCGGGCAGGGGAGGGGAGGGATTGACACCCCCGCCGGCCTCCATTGGAGCTACAAACCTGTGAAGAGGTCTTTGTGGCGGTGTTGTCTAGGTCACGGGCTGCACAGCGCAGCACAGCGAAAAAGGAGATGTAATGTGTTATGCAATTAATAACTTTTTAATTAAACATGTTGCAAGCAAAACAATATCCCTTAAAGAAACCTAAGTATTTGGGAGCTAATGATCTTCCTATGAATCTGCTTCTCCAATTGGTTGCAAAGTGCCCAAAGTTATGACAGATAAAGAATTCAATACCATTGTCCAAAGGAGAGAATCGATTGATACTTCTATAGTTAGGAGCAAATGAATTCCTTCGGAAAATTTCTTTCTTTGGTTGTTGGTTTGGTTGACTTATTAATTCTTTACAAGATCTTCCAGAGTTTTGTTTGTTAATTTCATAATTTCTTTCACAATCTTGTGAGTTTGATTCTCATTTTACATTTTCATGAAAACTAAGACTAGATTTAATAGCGGGAGACCTTTGAATGCTAAGAATAATATTCAAAATCTTATTACTATCTTGAAATCTCAAGTGTTTATCCTTTTATTTTTAATTTAACATTTATGGGATAAATAAGATTACCTATTGGTTCTCCCGATGAACAATCTTCCTCTATTTTTCCTTCTTAGATTGTCTATAGATTATCCCATAATTCCTTTGCAGCCACATAATGCATAATATTTCCTAATGTTGAATAATGAATGTTACCAATGATTTCATTTGATGCCACATTATTCTTTTGCAATTCTTCATCTAATGGAGGAGTTTTAGTGCAACCGTTACATACTAAATTCCAATAATCAGATCCAAGGTTCATTAACTTAGACTTCATATTTTCTTTCCATTCCTAATGGTTATCATCACTAAGCATAAACATACCTTTGTCTGGCTTGCCTTGTTCTTCTACTGCAGATTGTCCCTAACCTATAAATGTAGATATTGCCACATCATCAGATGCATCACCTTCATTGCTTTCATGAATTGACTTCTTCCTTTGTGTTTCCTTCTTCTTCTGCTTCCTTGCCATTGTCCTGAATCCACTCTCAAGCGATCAAGCTTTATTGGAGAGACCTGCTCGGATACCAATTGTTAGGAAAAATACTGAGAGGGGTGGGGGGGGTGTTGTTGGTATTTTTAATTCACTTAACTTTTCATTTCATATTTTGAATTATGTATGTTATTTTTATTTATGAAACCCACATGTGTATGCAACTCTAGTGAATGCAAACCATGTATATCCATATAACTAATTTTTCATGTTATCCATTAGATGTTTATCTTTAAATTGTGCATTATTAATTTCATCAATCATTTAGTGTGAAGTAGAGAGTAGATAAATCACAACACAACATCAAAACATCAATGCATATGAACACCAAGATTTTAGGTGGATAACCAATCTAGGAGAAAACCACAATTGTCATTGTCTTTGTCCGATTTATATTATATAAAGAAAATCTTCATTACATATTGTACTAGTGTAGACTCTTACCGGTATGCACACATCCACATGTAGGAGGATACAACCTCCACTCATTCTCCAACACCATTGGAAGGGAGCTACAACCCCCTGATCTCGTTTACCAGCTCCAATTGGAAGGGACCACCTACCCCTTGAACAAATATACTAGCTACCACTAAAAGGAAGCTCTAACTCCCTCATTGGAGGATCCAATTCTCAAGACCCTTAAGGGACCACATTTAATAATATTTCAGACTATATCCACGTGTCTAAAAACATCAAAACTTGTAGGCCACATTTCATCATATTATCAAACTGGACCCACACCCATCATTATGCTCAATTCCAAAATGAATACTAAATCTGAAATACAATCACTAAACCAACCGACTCACCGTAACATCATCCCGTTAAATATTGAATCAACAGTTTCAACTAAATAATATCAATGCACAACCAAACCACAAAAGATACAAACCATCCAGATTAAGACACCATTGATAGACAACAATAAATATAACAAAACTCATCAACAATCATCATCAAGAAACACTACAAATCGTGACCAAATTTATCTGAGAATATATACATGACTATTATTTATCAGACCTGCATAAATATGCTCTTATAATGTAGAACACTTGCATACAGATCTCAACATACTGAAAAACAAATCTCAGAATATATACACAACTCAACAGAAACAGATCCACATATGTACTTGACTATTCAGAAGAAAACCAATGTACATATCTTAAATTACTAAAGCATACCTACGCTACAAACACAACCTAGATTCTACAAAATTCATTCTCACACATTCATAACTCAACATTATTAAAAGCACACATTTATCATTGTTAGCTACAAGCATAAGAAAAACAAGCAAGTGCATTCATTAGTATTCACTACAGTTTCAAATCTATCCGATCTGAGCCATCTCCTTTCCCCCTAGTGCACACTTGTTCCATATAAGATCACACATGCATAATCCATTACTTGCACGCATAACACCTTGATATCCATCTCCTTATATATATTTTTCCTTAGCCAATACCTTAGGTAAATCCTTTGGTAATTTCATTAGTATTTGTTGATGAGATCTAATGAATTTTGCCACTCCATTTAGTATGGGCCAATACCATGGTAATGACCTTTGGTATCCAGATTTCAATGGTTTGTATTATGTATGCGACTTTTACTCACAATACCTATGTATGTGACCTTTCTTAATACTAATTTTGTATACTTTCTCAAACTTCACTTTTGTCATTCATCTGTAACTAAACTGCCATTTCTCTGTCCATATCATCTGTAGAATTTGTATCAATCTACATTAGTTCTAGAATCATCATATTAACACAATGTTGACATCAAGTACATCTAGATCAATCATGTTGCCATCCAGGAAAACACATTAGTCATAATGCCAACATTATCCCCCTTTGGACTTGAGGGAAACCACTTTGGTGTTTGGACACCACTTGTAAACATATGCAAACACCAAGTCTTTTAACCTCTCCAAAGACACCAAGTCTTCTCTCTAAACACCAAGCTTCTCTCCCCCTTCGACAACAAGGGAAAAGGGTTGAACCAAGCTGAATGAAGTACTTCCCTTGGATTGTTAATTATTGTAGGCTTGACTTGCTGAATATGAATAAGGAAATCTGCATACTAACCACGTTGCCCCTGATTATATGTTGAAACTTATGAATATATTCAATAGAGTACACGACTTTATGACTCAACCAAATATCACCATTCCTATCAACAGTGCCTCATGATTACATCAGACACCCAAAATGTTGGGTTTACCTATTGGACCCAAATTTTACATCAATGTCCAAAATAATGAGATTACATAAAATAGAATGCCATGATCCCAATAGCCCATACATGACTAGACTTTACAATGATTTACAACATGGGTATCTTCATGATATTTACATAAAGAGGCGTATATGACACTTATAACCAAAAATAGGGACCTAAACAATGAGGTAGAAAGACCATGATAGTCATAAACAACCATCTTGCACCATATAGGAATCAACAACATAGTCATCTGATAGCAATGTGAACATCCTAAACATGTAAGACAAGACAGTGTAGACACCAATCTCTCCTCATCAAGTGCATCATCAATCAATAATATGACTGCAGCGTAAGCAACCCAAGCATTCTGACATAGAATATATATATTCTAATCAATTAAATATGTCAACAAACAATGAGTAAATCATGAACTCATCATAAGCACGATCATGCAAAAAAAAGTACTCAAGAAACCATAATGACAACAATGAACCTTTAGAAGAATAGTAGATGCTCCCCCTAAACTTGTGCCAACTTTTCACCATCAACTCTAATCACATTATGTCCATCATATCAACTAGCAAATGCACAAAATAACTATTTCAACAAAAGCAATAACATTTTGCAACAACATCAATAACCGACATCATTCCTAATTAGCATATGGGTACTATTAACAGTCTGTAACTAATCGATGTTGGAACCAAAATTCCAATACTGAAATGATGGAAGCATATGAGAAGCTCCCCGCAAATCTGTGCCACTTATTTTTCATTACTAAGAAGCATATGTGACTGTCTAGATAAAAACAGTGTATACACGCGACTACCTTTCATACGATCTGCGTATAGAATATAAGTTGTTGGTTCTTTATAGCCATTACTCCCCTTGAACATGTCTTGTTTATTCCTGTACACTTCATCAATGCAATGTCAATAATATACATATTACCAAAAGAATATCAACACAACCTAGGGAGTAATCATCAAGATTCACATGCATAACTCCCCCTGAGATCATACACCAATGATCTTGTGGACCTGAAAATCATCACTTATTCCTTATGATATTATTTACCTCACATTCACTTCTACATTGTATATTAGAAGAATGCATTAAGTAAAATAGATTGTAGTGGGGCCTTCTTCTTTTACTCTGAATATGAAGAATAGGAACTATACCTCTTATTTATGCATCAATTCTTCTTTACTAGCACATATAATTTGTCTGTATTTGTCTTTCTATAACCTTTCTAGAGTCTTCTTTTATAATCTTTCATTTAGTTAATGTAAACACAATTATATGACCTTTATCATCTATTTTACCTACACTAAGAATATTATGTTTTAGCCCTTGAACTAATAATGCATCAACTTCTTTTGTATATTTATCAAGTTTGGCTCTACCTCTTCCTAGAACCTTTGCTGGAGTATTATTTCTAAGAATAACTTTACCATCTTTGTTTTTATTGAGAGATTCAAACTTTTTCTTATCTCCATACATGTGATGAGAGCATCCGCTATCTATGTACCATTCATCTTCATCTTCAAATGAGCATAGAAAAAGGCCACACTTAACTTGTTCTTCTTCCTTTTGTTTAAAATGAGAAGTGTTGGTGGATCCATCTTTCTCGGGTCTTGTGGTAACAATTTTATTTTTTGATTGCTTTCCTTTGAGAAAATCAAATTTTTATCTATGTGAATCCATTGGCTTGTTCCTACATTCTTTTGCTACATGCCCAAACTTGTTACAAGTATAACATCTTACATGACCAGAAAAGGCAGCAAAAGAGTCATAATATTTATGTTTCATATTCCTCCTATTGAAATTAATGGATTTTTGACAAAACATGTTGCAAGAAAAACAATATCCCTTAAAGAAACCTAGGTACTTGGGAGATGATGGTATTCCTGTGAATCTTCTTCTTCAATTGGCTGCAAAGTGTCCAAAGTTATGACAGATCAAACATTCAATATCATTGTTTGGAGGAGAGAATTGATTGATACTTTTATAGTTAGGAGAAAATGAATTCCTTTGAAAATTTTCTTTCTTTGGTTGTTGGTTTGGTTGACTTCTTAATTCTTTACCAGATCTTTCAGAGTTTTCTTTGTTAATTTCATAATTGTTTGCACAAGCTTGTGAGATTCATTCTCCTTTTACTATTAGGGTCCCACCCTAACCCCCTTATCTATGTAATGGGACCACATCATAGTCAAGAGTCAATAAAGCCCATATTAATAATTGTAAGTGG